>BGPR01008279.1:6349-45833 GCA_013235015.1 Araneus ventricosus
TGCTTCTCGTGAGACTGTGACTTGGCCGAGATTTAAATCTTGTCTTATACTGCAAGAACTATAAGTGGCTATTTAAGACTTGGCGACATTGAAGAAAACAAGCAAATCCTCCTTACAGGTGCAGGTGCATTGCAAGTCGTGTGCAGCATGATGAACATAATGACAAGTAGGATAATTAAAATTGGTACACGGTTTTGTAATCAAATCTATTAAAGCATTGATTATCTGTTTTTTCGTGTGTGTGTGAACGTTCTAGTATGTGATCTTTACACCGCAATTTTGTGTGTATGTGTGTGCGTGCGCGTGCGTGCGTGTGTGAACGTTCTAGATGTGATCTTTACATCGCAATTTTGGTTCCGTATCAAATTTGGGACGTAACCGATCACTGCTCACATCGACCTATGAGATAAATGACCCTATGGGATAAATATGCGTTGTATTAATATGAGTGCATGTCCCACTGGTATTCCTTAGACACATCATTGTTTCAGTACCACTGGGACAAATGTGTCCCACTAAAACATACCAATATAACACATATGTCCCAATGATCCCTCCACCCCCTGGTGATTTATTTTTTCAGCATATTATCGATGTTTGTAGTATAGTTGATATATTAAAGTACTTATTTTATTTTTTTCTCAGAAAAATATATTGGTAATGAAAGAATGAAAGGGTTAACTTTAATATAAAGAACGCAGGTTTAGCCTACAAAGAGAGTTTGGACTTCGATTTACACTCAAAACTTTCAGAATTACATACTGTAATTAGAAACAAAATAGTAATTGAAGTTTATGGCTTAACCAAAAAATCCTTATCCGAAACGACTTCTGCCCCCCTCTTTAGTCCCGTTAACCGGGGTTCTACTTCTTCATTTAATATGAAACTCTTGATAAAAACTACTCAGCTTCAATCATATGATAAAATGGCGCATACTTTCATCAAAAAGACACATACCTTTCATTTTAGCAGCATGCAAAATATCGTCGAAACAAAGAGCCTCGTATTTTCGATTCACAAACGAGCGAAATGAATTTTCACAGCTTTTATATACTTTCGAGATACTTTTATCTCATTAAAAATTTCAATTTAGAAGATGGTGTGATCAAATTGAAGTGAGCGAGAATTTCAAATATCCATTAACAATCCATCACTAACTAAACAACGCAAGCCGCGCGCTTTTGAATTCCGCGTTAATTTCGTTAACGCACTTTTTAAATTGTTCGAATAATGAAACTGATTCATTTTGCGACAAGATGAGAAAATGGCGTTTGTCTGAATTCTTCAATGAGGTATGCAGAAATGTGCCGTTTTCCATCAAAGTTTAAAGGGAATTATAATAAGGGGACGCATATTTAAATAAAAATTGAAATTGTCCTACCCTGGGCTTGTTCGCGCACAATAAACTTTCGCCGAACGTGATGATTATGTCGTTAATACTTTGCGCTCACAGCAAAATCGCATTTCGCGATCTATGGAAAAATCGTGTTAGGTATAGTTTAAATTAAAAATGCATGTAAAATTTAAGCAAAGATAAATATTGTCATAATTGAAATAGAAATAAAACAAATGTTAATTCAAACGGCATTTTATTATTGTTTAATTAAGCGGGTACATGATACATTTATTTTTAACCCTTAAAAGCCCGATTTTTTTTAAAACTGATTTTAAAATGTTTTTTAAATTCCTACTTTTAGTTCACACTCTCCCTATATATATTTATTTATATATCTTGTTCAAATTTTCAATCGTTAATAAAATACTTTGTATTCATCCACTCAAGTTCAGATACATTTTTTAAAACTTGTAGTGGATGACACTTGATGTTAATACAGCTTTTTCAAATATTAATTCATTAATTAAATTTAATTAATTGATTTTAGTTTTATATGGGAGAAAACAATTTCGAAAATAAAGTTTTTCTTTGTTGACCTAAGTAGGAATTGACTTTAATTTTTTTTAATTACTTGTTTAACTTTCAATTCTTGAATAAAGAATGGGAAAATTACTTTAAAAAAATCCTATTTTGTTTTAAGTATGGTTTGTGGCTAAAAAACAGTTTGCTATCAACTGACAACACTGGGCTTTATTTCAGAAAGCAATTTCCTTGATAAAGTTCTATAATGTCAAACGCAGATGAATTTTAATAAATAATAATGCGGATAAGGAATTTCCTTCAACATTGTAGAATAAAATATGGTATTCTCAAGCATACAAATAAATCTAAAAACATGCAGTCTCGAGTGAAAAACGTAAGTTTATTTTTAATTTTTTATCAACATTCAGACTATATGCTGTAAATTGATTTAATAAAAAATTCAGTATGTATTCTATTGGCAACAACAGGCATTAAAGCTTCAGTCTTATTCTCAAGATTTTAGAAGACAAAAGTGAGCCTGTTACTTAAAGGTAACACTAGGCATTTAAGGGTTAAAAAGCTGATTATTTTTGGTTGGTACACATGCCTGACGCAATTCTATAAAAAGCTTCGCGGTAAGGAGTGCAGAGTTTCTCAATGCCTCTGTTAAAATGGGCTCTTCTTTCTTCCTTTGGGTTAATTTCCATTGCAAAACCAGATAGTTCCTCTATTTTTCTCAACAATTCGTTTCATTTCTTTTAAGGTAATGGCGCTTTATCTTCTTCACTATCGCTGCTTTCACTCTCGGCTGGTGTTGCAAGATCATCCAATTTTTCATTCCTCATTTCTCCAATTACTCTTTGACTTCTTCTTTCATGTCTTAAAACATTTCGCCATTTCTGCTTTTGCAATTTTCACTATTTGGCTTCATTTTCAATTGATGGAAATCCATTAAAATTATTGACAACTTCTGCGGATGCGCTGCAGTTAACCGGACAAATTAAATTGAAGCAATTTAGATAGCGTGTATGGGCTAAATCACGCTCTGTAAGTCAGCGCTCGGCAAGATTTTACTGTAAAGCGATTCAAGCAGGGGTGTAGTGCAGTGATGCTCAAACCGTGGGGGGTCGTGAGAAAAATTTTTGGGGTAGCCAAATTAAAAAAAAAAATTATTTGACAATAAGAAAAATATAAGGATTTTCTTTAACAAGTATCAGTAAAACAATGAAATGAGATAATATTACGTTGCTTAACCAGCAACACCAACTATCTCATTTTTTTAATTTCAAAGAGGAAGAAAATACTTAATTTTTCACATCCCTTAACGAATATGTTTGTATTCTTTTCACACCCGTTAGGAATATATGGTCTCATGTTCCAACCGGATGTGAAAAAAAATCAGAAATATTCGTTATTTTTTGCGAAAAATTGAATATTTTCTTCCTCTTTGAAGTTTCAAAAAATCTAGATAGGTAGTGTGTCTTAAGCAACGATTATTTATAAATGTAGAACTATATTCTTTTCCATAGTCTCCAAAGCCACTTTCAGATGCCATATTAAATATAGCACAGAAAAATTCTGGCTAAAATTCACACAATAATTTCCCTCATTGGAGAAAGATCCTCGCTTGCCCTAAATAACAGAGTCCTACTTTACAAGCAAGTACCAATACCAATCCTGACATACGCTTTACAAATTTGGGGTCTAACAACTAAAAAACACCGGTAAAAGTTCATATTCTCCAAAGTAAAATTCATAGAATTATTACAAACGTTCAATGGTATGTTAGGAATGATATTATTCACAACGATCTAAAAATCCCTAAAATAGAAGACTTCATTAAAGAATTATTAAGCAAATTTTTCCAACGTTTGGATACCCACTCAAATCCAACAACACGGTACCAAGTACGTATACGTACAGTCGAGGGAAGAAAAAGAGCCACCCAGTATTATTCTGCGATCGGTCTTTGGGCATTAAAAGCAAAAGGCACCCATTTTCAGGAAAAAATTATACTAAAAGATTCTATGGTTAAAAATTTCATAAGGGATCGTCTAAATATTTAAAATTGTACTAACTTCAAATTTTTCAATAGCATCACCCATTTCTGATGTCATAAATAATTTCTCATAAAGAAATACGGCAAGAAGAAAATTTGGTTAATATGCCATGATTATATCGGATAATATCCGACATTTTGTGTTCTAAATAGAAAAGGGGTCGTCTCCGCATTTAGATTGAGAAGTTCTCTGCTTTCATTTAAATGTCGGTAGTAGAATTTTAAAATATTTCGCACTTTAAATGTTATTTTTAAAGTAATGATCTACATTTTACAATCGGTGAAACTTGATGCGTCAAAAATAAAATAGTGTAATATTACATCATTTTAATTTATAAAATGGCTAAAAGTTTATATATTTAAATTTTATAAAATAAAGTTGTGTAATTATTATATTTAATAATAAAAACGTTTTCGAAAAATATTACGCCCCTTCTTAAGTGCATCGTTTCACAGCGAAAATAGAAAATTTAATGTAACTTAAAAACTCCTCGTACGAGCATGCTGAAAATTTGCATAGACATCAAATTGCCATCCTCTTCTATTACTGTTAAAATTTATAAGTGTTGCTATTCAAAATTTTTTAACATCAATTTTGATAATATATTTCATGTGGTCAAAATTATTTTAAAATAAAAAGTAAAAGTGTAAAATGTACAGAATAATTCATACTATTACGTGAAAAATTTCTAGGTCAATAGTTATATTATTTTGCTTACATTAACATTAGAAACTCAAAATTTAATTTGCTTATAATTGCGAAATAAAAAATGCTGGGATGATGAAACTTATTATTCCAGTATCGAAACATTTTATTACACATTATTTCGAAAAATGTGTGTTTCTATTGGAAATGTTGAAGTTAGTGCTTTTATAAATATGTATATGACCCCTTATGAAAATTTTAATCTTGAAACTAGACCTTATTTCCTGAACATTGGTACCTTTTGTTTTAATATGCAATGAACGACGTCAAAATAATACGAGGTGATACTCCTTTTTTTCCCCGAAAATGTACAATAAAGGGAAATACCCCTATCCTTATCCAACAACCAAATGGACAATTCCACTTAAGCCACCTTAACACCCCTCTACTTCTGCCAGCCGATTCGTCTGAAATAATGGATACTAAATCTCATTAACTAATGCCTATTAATCTAACTCACCCCTTTCGAGGTTTTATCTTTTTTAATTATCTAATTCGCCAATGGCCATAGTTCCTTGAGCAGAAATGTCTTGACACTAAGACTAAAATAGAATCCGATTCAAAACATTTTTCCCTGAAAACAATTTTCAGTATTGGTATATAATTCTTCTGTTTCGGCAGGCGAATAAACATAATGATAAAAGATAATTGTCAATTTGAGATGCCCGATATCTGCTCTCTGGTAAAATTCATTTGCAACTTGGATCGGTCTGACATTCACTTGTGGCCATCTACACCAGATCTTTTTCAATCCTGGCGTGGGGAAGGAGCATCCGTTGGGTGTTGATTGCAGGGATAAAGTAGCAAATAAAAGTATAAAATCTGCTAAATTGAAAAGACGTTTGTAAATAAAATTTAAAGAAATAGCAAATAAATCTGAAACATTTTTTAGAAAACGAGTTGAAAAATGAAATGTATTTCTGAAAAAAAAAAGTTCAACAATTCCTGAGAACGCTTTGAGGGCATCCTTAGAAGTTTCATATTTGATAGGGAAAATTTTGAACCCACATACAGTTAGAGAATCACTTATTCTTCCTTCAGAAATTAAAATGACATCAATTATACATGAAGAAAAATATGGCAAAGATTTAAAAACGATACCATCATCAAAAGATAACTTTCTCGCTAATTTCCACCGCATCACGTAATATAGAATCGGTTCTGTTAAAATAGATTGAAAAACTCACCTTTATTTGCTCTACAACTTGCCAAAACCATATAATTACTAAATTATCTCAATTAAATGTTTATGTGAGATACGTTATAAAGAATATTTTTGTTATGCTTTAAAGTTTGGAAGGGAAACAACTGGAGAGAAAATTTTTGAAATTTTTAATAGATATTTTGAAACAAATTGCTTTACCTGGACGCACTATGTCGCGATTTGCTCTGATGGTGTTGCAGCATTAACAGGTAGTAATAAAGGATTAATAGAGTAAATAAAGAATATTGGTCTCCATATAATAGTCAACCATCGCATTTTACGTAGAGAAGCACTTCTTAGAAATGATATTGATGAATTGCACAAGATATTACGGGATGTCATTATTGTTATTAATGACCAGAAAAGCAGCATCCTAAGCAGTCTTCTCTTTTCAATACACCGTAATGAGATGGGTTCTACGTATGAGATATTATTACTACATTCCGAAGTCAGAAGATTCTCAAACGTTAAGATACTGCGACGTATTTTCGATTTGAGAAATGAAATTAAAATATTTTTTGCAGAAAGATAGCATATATTGACAAATTTATTTAATCAAGAAGATTGGCTAGGAAAGCTCAATTACATGGTTCACATTTTCAAAAACTTAACTTGAGTCTTAACTTAATTTGAGTCTACAGAGAGTGAGAGACTGGAAACACTTCAAAGTCGAGCACTAAAATTGAATTACTGATATAATAACCCACATCTGTATCTCGTTCACGCTCTGACTTCACCAACAATAAAACTCTCGCCATAGCACTCCGATACGCTAAACAGCATTATTTCATTGTTAGAGAACCTAAATTTCAGTAATTTTAAATTTTAAAAAGTAATTGTCGTTCTGATTTCAAATTTAATAGCTCTAAAATAGTGAAATGAAATTTAATATCGATTGATATAAAATTCATATCTCTATGATCAATAGTTCCGGAGAAATTTAAAATTATATTAATCATATATTTCAAATTAATTTCCGATTTTAATAGAAAGTAGTAAATTACGTCAGTGGTATATCATGCGCGTGATATACACTGGTGTAAAAAATTAAGGAAAATTTCGTAAATGCGAGAAATTTGCAATTAATACAAAAACTGTGCTTCGAAATCAGTTCTGGAGAATTGTGTGACATTCAATCAAGTATCATACACATTTTGCAGTGAAGAGTCGGTCACGAAAGCAATTAGGGGGACCACCAGAAAGGGATGAAGGCGAAAATGGAGTTTCACCCATCCTGTTTCACAGAAAGCTGATAACGAGATGCAACTTTTATCAATTGTTATTTTTGATGTGCATATTATTTAAATGTATTTTCATAAACACAGCACAAATATTCGGGAAAATATAAAGGTTTTCTTTAAAAATCCCAAATTTTTCCGCATGTGTTTTGCTTATAACATGCAGAGTTTTCATTCAAATTATACGAAATTTGCAGAACACTCGACAATATGTTTCAGAAGTATTGTATTAAAATCTCAAGTAAATACGTTGAATGTTATAGGAAATATGAGTGTTTGTACTAAATACTTTTTTATTGCGCATGTGCGAGCCGCAGCGGAATTTTT
Organism: Araneus ventricosus; assembly: GCA_013235015.1. NCBI lineage: Eukaryota > Metazoa > Arthropoda > Arachnida > Araneae > Araneidae > Araneus > Araneus ventricosus. The sequence goes on from BGPR01008279.1 coordinate 13,742, forward strand.
TCTTTCATAAATTTAAATCCAGATATATAGAGCAACTTTAAAATAAAGTCCAGTTGAATCCCATTAAAATTCAGGCGGATATCGGCATTTCAGTGAGGTGAATTTCAATTTCTCTTGAAGAGAAGCTAAATGATGACGGTTCTTGCACAAACTGATATTTTCTAAACTTAAATATTCGAATGGTATTCGAAGAAATGCAATTTAAATAATGTATTTAATTTATAAATGTACATGATGGTGGTATTCATGATATTCAATTTTCCTAAAATCAATGTTACTGTTCGAAGATTCAAATTTAAAAAATATTAGTTTGTACAAGAACCCTCATCACTTAGCTTCTCTCAAGGATTAATTTAAATTCACCTCACTGAAATGCCGACAGGTTTCTGAATTTTAGCGGGATTCAACTGGAATTTTATTTTAAGTTGCTCTATATATCTGGCTTTGAAGTTATGAAATAAACATTCCGCTGCGTCTCGCACATGCGCTGTAAAAAATTATTTAGTACAAACACTCATATTTCCTGTAATATTCAACGTATTTACTTCAAAGTTTAATACAATACTTCTGTAACATATTGCCAAGTGTCTGAAAATTTCGAATAATTTGAATGAAAACTCCGCATGTTATAATCAAAACACATGCAGAAAAATTTGTGATTTTTTAAAGAAACATTTATATCTTCCTGAATATTTGTGCTATGCTTGCGAAAATGCATGTAAATATTATGCACACTAAACCATAACCTTCGATAAAAGTTACATCTCGTTATAAGCTTTCTGTGAAACAGGGTGGGTCAAACTCCATTTTCGCCTTCATCCCCTTCTGTTGGCCCCCCTAATTGCCCTCGTGACCGAATCTTCACTGAAGAATGTGTATGATACTCGATTAAATGTCACACGATTCGCCAGAAATGATTTCGAAGCATAGTTTTCGTATTAATTGCAAATTTCTCGCATTTTACGAAATTTTCCTTAATTTTTTACACCAGTGTAGTTTGGACGCCACGATGCATCTGATTATTTATTGCAATCGTGATTATATAATTTGATAATATTTTTTGGCAATGTTTGACAAGCAGAGAAGAGCTTTGTTTTGATTAGAATTTCGAAAAAGAATTCCTTTGAAATTTTAACTTTTGACTTACGTTTGACAAGCTGAGAATTTCATGGTTATTGAATTATAATAAAATTGTTAAACAACGAAAAATACTTCACACGGAATGTTGATCACCAAGAGGCTTTATGATTAAAGAAATATGCAAATAAAAAAATATTTATTGTCATAAAACATATTCATTTTATTTGTTTTCAATCAATGTTAAACATTTCTCTCGCATATATATATACTAGCTGTTACACGCGACTTGAAGAATTTGAATTATTAAATTTATCTAATTCACGAATGTAAATATTTCGTTACATGTTGAAAGGGGTAATTAAAAGTTTTGACGGATGATAATACATAATTGAACGACTAAGCGGAGTGTTAGTTGTTATAGTGAGGTAATTTGTTTATCTATGCTAACACGCTATTGCACACTACGTGTTTTGTTTTTCGTTTTTTGCACAGATGTAGAGGTTTTGTAGCTGGACACACGTGAACACGCCATATATAGTTGCCCATGGGAAAAATACTGTTTTTACAAATGTTCGCCTATCCCTTTGAATGCCTGTCAAATGCTAATTTTAAAGACAATTGTTACCTTTTAAACTTGGATGGTAAATCCTTCGGTATTATCAGAATGCGTGGAATTAAAATATTCTCCCCTCTCTCTGTGCCAGTCATAACAGTAGTTCGCACAACATTTGTACCTAGGTGTGTAATTTCTAACTGTGAGCCAATGCGAAGTCTTGGTACATCGAGATTACGTATGAATAGTACTGCACATCGACTTTAAATCTCAGCTTGTTGGAAGGTACCCCTGACAAATCAGAGGAGTTGAAGAACTCTACAGGATATGATGTTACTTGTTATTGCCCATTAGCGTATCTACAGATAGATATTCTGTAGCACATCCCTTCATATACGACATATTTTTTTTTCATTTATCTGATCTAAACTTTCATTATTCAGTGCCAAAATTACCAATTCAACAACCATTCTCTATTCCTCATATATTCTCCGTTATTGTAAATTACATCATTATACTCAATGGTATCATTAAGTGCTTACAATCTGTGGAATATATCATCCACCATGATATATGTCATCCGCTTCCACCATTCAACAGAATACATAAAACAAAGTATATCTTCGTATATTTCATTTTAGTTATAATTCACATTAGTTTCTAAATTTGAATCTAAAAACTCTTGCAACCATATCATATCTATCAATACATTTCTGTCCCGGCGTCAATTTATCGACAATTGAATAAAATCTGATAAGGAAAAAAACAACTATAAATAACTAAAATTAAATAGACTGCAAACTTCAAAAAATGAAAATCAAACGTCGAGTTGAGCAATTTCAGTTATTATTCCATAAACTAATTATTTACTTATTTTCTCAGAAAGATAACATAATCGCGGTTTTCTTAATGTTTACGTGATGTTTGACTATAAAAATAAGTTATACCACATGCTTACGATTTTTTAAGTATCACATGACAGTTGATTTTAAAAATAAGTTATTCCAAATGTTTAAGAATTCCTTAAGGATAACGTAATAGTTGATTGAAAAATAAAGTAGTAATCTTCATCGCGTATCGCTGAGTCAATAGTCCTTTCTTTGTTAATTATTTAATTGTTGTCTGTAGTCAAAAATATTGAATTTATGATAAAATCACATATCCTATGTCCGTTCTTGCAAATTTCTTATCAAGACTATTCACCGTTTAGGAGGAGTTCTTGCGACAGATAGACCATTAATATATCTTTTTCTCCCCTCCCTTTGTCCTCTTCCTACGATAGTAACCAGACTAAGTAACATTGAAGGCTTAGGACACACTCATTAGGATCATTTAAAAATTTGCGAAAATTAATCAAAACATCGAGAGAATAATTCACTAACTTCATTGGATCACTGTGTAACCGCTTTAAAAGGTGTAAATGCCACAACCTGAAACCGGAAGTGAAAAAAAGTGTTGTTTATGCGCAAAGAAAACAATATTTTCGTATATTAACTTTAACACTGGCAAAAGCCCGCGCGCGAAACAGTAAATTAGCTTAAATTTATTTCTATAAGAATAAAAAGTATTGTTAGAAATTGCCTTAAAATATTTTTTAAACTTTTATAACAATCAAATAAAACACTTCATCGCAATGGAATTATTATCATCACAAAGATAATTTTCAGCTCTTTAAAATGGCATAAAAATAATTGTTGTCTAATAAATATTTCAGAAGTTATTGGCGAAAAACGTCTAAGCATTAGGCTTAACAGCGGATAATTTTTATTTAATTAAATATCTTAAGAACTAATTAACTCTGAAAGTTGAAAATAGCACCGTTGACCTAGAAATATGCTCTAGAATGTCATGTGTAAATTTCATGTCGCTACCGTTCACCGTTTAGGAGGAGTTCTTGTAACCGACAGACAAACAGATACACATATTTTCTGTTTTATATTATAGATATTTATAAAAATAAGCAAAATTTATAGAAATAAAGGTAAATTAGTTCAAAGACTAACCGTTGCCTAGCAACGGAGTAGCTATAAATCTTCCTTATTTCACAATCGTCTACACGTATTTAAAAATTATTGAACTTTAAAAAATTAATAACAATTGAAGGGAAAATGTTAGAAAAATAAAATTGGTATGATTGAAAATGTAAAATTTTGAACTTTAAGATAGAAAAAAATAATTTTTCTCGGACAATTTGCTCCGAAGTTACGGTGGAAAAACGGTTTCGGTTAATTTCTAATTAACTGACTTTTTAATTAAATTTTGGACTTTGATAAGTTGACAGTAATTTTCTCCTTGTCTTAATTCATTAGTGTGCAAAGTTTGGTTGAAATCACTGACGTGGTTTAGGAGGAGATGTGGAACATAGGTACATACAAACATACATACCCGCAATGACTTTTGTTTATATTAAAATATATAATAATCTCACTTAATTTTGCTTTAAATTCTAATATTATATATTTTAGAGTCTTAATGTATTCCAAAATCACTTTTCTTAAACTCCAATTTCGTTTTATTTCTCGCGCTGGAGGTATATTAAATCTCTCGTTTGGCATATTTATTACTAAAAGAATATTTCAATCGCTTGCACACGCCCACAGAAAACCATGACGGCGTCTTCTTGGCGCCAGACTTTTCCCTAAACACTTATGTAATTTACTAAAAATAGCTATTATTCCCTTCACTTTGATCACGTGTCTATATGTTAAATCCCTACCTGAGGTAATGCAGGGATTTCTGTTCGCTTTTTACTTTAAACCTAAACCAAGATGTACGTACATTCCGTCACTCTCCCATAATAAAGGAAAATTAGACTATAACTCGGCTTTTTACTGATTACAATCACGAATTCCTTTCATATATATATATATATATATATATATATATATAAACATCAATTGCACCCGTCATAAAATGACGGGTGACTTTCTAGTCTGTTAAGAATAAGCTGATACTTTGATGAGAAGAATTAAATAAAATTTAGACAGACATATTCTTGTGCTTTTAAGACTTCATTTAGAAAACAAGTAATATAAAAAAATTAAAGTCAATTCCTACTTAGGTCAACAAAGAAAAATTTTAATTTAGAATTTTTTTTCACCCATATAAAACTAAAATTAATTAAACTTAATTAATGAATTAATATTTGAAAAAACTGTATTAACATCAAGTGTCATCCACTACAAGTTTTAAAAAATGTATTTGAACTTGAGTGGATGAATAAAAAGTATTTTAATAACAATTGAATCTTGAAAATTCCCTTTGTCGCCAAAGTCGCCAACTTTGCCGCCAAGTCGCCAAATTTATCGCCAACTCGCCAAATCTGTAATTTTAATAGTTTTCGAGATATAATAAAAAACTTATTGCGCATGCGTCATACAAAATATGAAATGGCAGACGAACGGACAAACATACAGACAAGAAAACGAATTAATAGTCCATTGTCATCTAGTTTTGAGCTATGTTTAAAGTTCCAAGTCTCCAGCTCATCGGGAAGTTTAAAATCGATTGCAAAATTTGAACAAGATATATATATATATATATATATATATATATAGGGAGAGTGTGAACTAATAGTAGGAATTGAATAATATTCAAAATCCTAATAAAACAGAAACAAAGCGCAAATGCCAAAAGGAATTTCCCTCTAACTACGCTGACGATTAAAAAAACGTCTACTGTGTATCCAGGGGTGCGACAAATTTTATGCAAACTGGAGGTTCAGAAATGAAAATAGTTTACGCACCACTGACCTAAGATATTTTATATATACGCGACGTAGACGAAACCAAACATTTTGAAGTGCAAAAAAAATTTTTTTAGATCAATTACCACTGTTTTTGTTCAAAGTTTTTTTATATATAATTTTTTACATCTGACCATCGCCGTTACTGAAATACATTGGTCATGCTCTTATATAAAGTTTGGATTCATATATTCAAGCCGGTAAAAGAAAAATAGAGTTGTGGTGTTATTACTTATATTTGATATAAGTATTAACACTTTGTTATTGGATGAATTATCGAAAGGTGAAAGTTTTAAGATTGGATTATTATTATTATTATTATTGTCCTATACGATATGGTTTGTTCACAGAGGAAAAGGGACCCAAGCTTCCTTCAGGGGTTCGTTAAACCTTAGTAGATATAGAACATAAAACTCAACATACAAGAATTCCGAAATCTCGGAAAAATTGCCTTTGGGATTATGATGCGTTTTTGTGTAATGCATGGATTAAAGTTTAAAGAATGATGCAGAGACTCGAGTATAGAACAAGTTTAATGGGAGTTTCAAAACTTTTTTAAAAATGTTATTATGTATTATGTATTTATGTTTTAAATGAAGAATTTCTAGTAACTCGTTTGTAAAATATCATTCGACTGGTATAAGATGAATAGCACTATTTTGTTTGGCAATTCCTGTGACATTTGAGAAGTGTCGCCTTCTGGAACAATTCTGCTTTCTTCTAAGAATTTTCCCAATCTTGAATTTCCATAGATTATTTGGGAAATTTATTTGAATTATATTCCAAGCAATTAATAGCATGGGTTTTTTAATATTATAGATTATTTATATGATTCGTTGAGTTATATACATGGAAATTCTATAATTTGAAACTGACGCTGATCAAAATAAATATTCGATTTATTAAAAGATTCGAATTACGAAAAACACTTTGTCTCTACGGTCAATCCAGGAGCCGCGACAAACTTTTACGCAGAATGAGAGATCAGAAATGAAAATAGTTTGCGCACCACTGGTGTAATGGAGCCGGCACGCAACGGAACGGCGTTCCGGCACTGCTTTTTTTTCACTAGAATCCAGTGGGCGTGGCCTCCCCAAAACTTTCTCGCATACGAATAACACGGATAGGAGGGAATAAATACACCGCGCTGCCGGCAGATGTGCGGTATTCCATAAGGTGGGGAAAACGTGCGGTATTCTCTAAGGTGGAGAAAACAATAACTCCAGCGTTCGCAGTTTTTTTTTTTTTTTTTGAGTAGAATGTAGAAAAAAACGTTTCAACGCCTTTTTTGAAACCGGTTTAAACGAAAATTGAAGAAAAATCTACAATTATGGTTTCAAGACTACATAGAGAATTTCATTTATTTAAGTGATTTTGTTAAGAAGTTATGGCATTCAAAGCTATGCGATTATACAGTCCGACAGACGGTCAACCCTATGACGAATTTGGCCCAAAATTTTATACGGGCCTACATTTCTGATGAAAAAACTGTGTTCTAAATTTTATCCATCTAGCTATTTAAGTTTTTGAGTTATAGAGTTCACATGAACGTGGACACACAGATAGACAGACTTACATCAATCGGATTTTGTTTAAAGTTTTATAGAAACCTACAAATCATGTTTAAAGATCACATACCAAATTTCATCCCCGTAGCTCTAATAGTTTTTGAGTTATCGTGTTCACAGACAGGCAGACATAATTCCAAAATTGTGTTTTTCGGACTCAGGGAGGTCCAAAACGTGGAGATTCGTCAAAATCTCGAGTTCGAATTTTTTGACGATTAAAATACTTTCTCTTTGTATACTTTGTATACGAGAAAGTAAAAAGGAATCAAAAATTGTGAAAACGTCCTTAAAACAATGCGATTTTTGTCATCCAGATTAGAGAGTTCCTGCGTTTCTTTTAAAGTGTACGGGGACTACTTATTTTGCGAACTGCACCACCGGATTACAGTATAAATTTTGGACATTTTCCCTTTAACCAACTCTTTCTAAATTTTGATACAGAACTATTTTGGTATAAAAAAAAGGAGGGTATTAAGGGCTGGACTGAAAGGGATTCCGAAAATTAGAAATTTGAAATATTTATCTTATTTTTCTCTTTCGTATTTTATCATATTTCAAAATTTATTATTAAACTAACTCTCTTTTTGAGCTTTATGACTCATTAATTGTTGTCAAGAAAAAAATAGTTATTTATTCAACAGTAAAATGCAAATTAATTTTGCTAAGATAGAGATAATACTTTCCTTTCATGCAACGGACGCCTTACAAAGGACTCCCTGATTTTAAAATTAAATAACTCGGCCAACGGAAATAGATAAAAGAATTAGTCCTATTGTATATTTATTTTGAAAGCGTAAAAATCTAATAGAGGAGTTTCAGAATGACTTACAAATACTGCCAGCAGGTGACGCTGTACGCTGTAGTCTAGTATGAAGTCTGAGAAAAAGGCTATAAACAATCCCTTTCAAGCAATCTTTGCAATCGCATCACAGTAGATTCAAACTGTGCACCTCTTGCAGCGCAGAAATGGCACATACCAACAATGAAATTTTCAGTCACCCCTGTAGTGTGTCAGCGGAAATGGTGGTTCTAAATGATAACTAAATTTGAAACTTCCAGAATAGAGTAATTGTTTTGAAGTATTCCATATTTACTAGAATAGGCCTGGATTGGCCTCCATACCCACCTGATTGCAACTCTCTACTGAGACTACTTCTTGTGGGGCAAATAGATATTTACCGGAACAATGCTGCAACACTGCATGAGCTTGAGAAGGCATGTTGCTTGTAAGGAATGGCCCTGCTTTTTCTTTAGCACACTACAGAGCAGTGGGAAATCCAGGGGGGCTACGGGGCTGCAGCCCCCAGAGCTAGACCAGAAACCTTTATTTTATTAAAAATCACTATAGCTGTTTTTCTTAATCTCCCTTTTAAAAAAATGACAATATTTCTTCCTGGCCTTTGACAGGCTCGAAAATTTTCACTCTTTTGTAGTCATTCCAATCGTATTTGTAGCGTTGACACGGTCAAAAACATTTTTTGGCTAGGTATTTTATTGTGTTTTTTGTGTTGTATTGTTCTTTACGATTCTTATCGTGAGAAGCGTCAAGTCTGTAAAGTTCAAGTGCTTTGGTTCACATAATTGGGGTGGGCGGAAAAGAACTATTTTTTTCGAAACGCTATAGTGAGGAAAACTTGCCTGTAGGATAGATAAGTGAAATTAAAGATAACATCTTTTGCTTAGATCTGGCGGTACCGCATCGACCCTAAACTTTTCGAAAATATACAATTTTCATAATTTTTCTAATAAATGCAAAACATCAAATAACTTCGATAGCAAGCAGCTATAGGAATATTTAAGTAGAACAAACTATAAGAAAGATAAATAAATAAAAAAAGGATACATTTTACAATTTAATAATAGAGTACTACACTTAAAGAACACATTTTTTACAAAAATTGACAAATTTCCTTTGAAATAAAACAAAATTTCTAATTGTGTAAAATTTTATTTTTTCAAATTTTTTACGTCTTGCGCGACGCGCTGTTTTTCGTACTATAACCCGTTACTACTGATTTTACCTACTGACTCCGTTGTTACTACTACCCGATTGTCTCTCTGCGTCTGTACTGTTTCCCCTACACGGCAATATACTATACATACAATGAATTGCGCGTGCACGAGCTTGTTCCAAAATTCCGTGAGCTTCTGGCCTGACACATCAGTTTCTGTCGGTAACCATACTCTGGTGGTGTGTTGCTCCTGTGAGTTGTAAAGGTGTTTGTTTAAAACTGCTTAATGAATTGATTATATTAAACACAGTATCATGGCTGTTTCCAAGAAAATTACTCACAAAGAGTATAGTTGCCCGTTATTTGCCAACCCAAAAGAGTTTTCATTGAGTAAACTTCCAACTTATGAAAACGTTCTTAACGGTTTTTTCCATGACAATTACAACTTAGCCTTAAAAACAAACAACAGGTCAGTTAGTTTTTCTCAAGTTTCGAATATTGTGGCACCACAAGTTAAATCTGTGTTTGATAAAGCTTCAGTGCCAACGGTAACTTACAGAATTGTTCAGTTAATAAATGCATACCATGACAGTTATCGTAATCTTATGAAGTCCTTTAAGCGGGATAAGGAAAAGTTCAAAAAGAGAGTTGAAGATTTCAAAAACAATCTTTGTTAATGTTTGATGTATCTGCATGTAAGTGCAAAATAAAATTAGATTACAATTCCCTAAAGATTACTAGCGCTGAAGTTTGCGAGTGTCCTGTGTCTATAATCTGTAACTGTGAAGAAGCAAAAACGACACCCATCATTGAACTAAAATTCTCATACTTCCAATGACAGTATGGCATCGGTAAAATTGGAACTCTAGACGTAAAGGAAACAAAAAACTTACCCAAGGACATGAAAGGAAGTTGACTAAAAAGAACTCAGTCCACTATTTATTTATTATCACAGCCATCTTACTCGAAACATACAGATTCAGAAACACTCCTGCCAAAAGAGCCAAGGTGTAGTTCGTCTGAAGAAATTAAAGATGACAACAATGAAGAATTTAAGCCTGAAATTAAGTCACCATGGCAAATGCGCATTAAATTGAAAAAATCCGCAGTCTAGTGATCGCTTTGGATTACCAGATAGAGGAACGGCGGCTATCGCTTCAAGTGTGTGGCAACATTTTGTCTCATCGTAAACTGATGATGACCACACTTATGTTGTTGACAAAAATAAACTTAGAAGGGAAAAAGTGTTAATCCCTCAGAACTGCAAATTAAGAAAAAGGACAGGCCTAACCAACTTCTAGGGCAATATTTTGATGGAAGGAAGGATGACACCCTCGTGACTAAAAAAGTAAACTCAAAGAAGTTTCGAAGAACCATAAAAGAAGAACATTATTGGTCAGGTTGCCCCCTCTTCTGGGTCTACTCAAAACATTGCTAATAGCATTCTTTCTTATTTGACTGAAACTGGATTTTTATTACAGGAACTGGACGTAATTGGATGTGATGGTATCGTTAACAATACGGGGTGTAAAACAGGTGTCATTTGCCAAGTTAAAAGATCACTACAGTGGGGCGTGTGCCTCTTACACTTTAATGAATTGCCATTCTGGCACCTGTTCATATATTTAGATGGTGAAACGACTGGACCAAAATTATTAAGTGTTCCGATTGACACACAGCTCAGTAAATGTGAGAAACTCCCAGTGGTAAATTTTGAAAGTGTTGAGTGTGAAATTCCAGATATTGAACGAAAAACTTTAAACAAAGATCAACAGTATCTGCTGGACATAAGGTATGGTATAAATTCAGGCGGCTCTCCTGAAAATTTATCTGTTCGTGAACCTGGTCCACTTTCCCATTCAAGATGGTTAACAACGGCGAACAAGGTTCTCCATTCGTATTTAAGCATTGAAAACCCAACACATGAACACAAGATCTTAGTTTCTTTCATCTTAAAGTCCTATATGCTTGTATGGTTTCATATTAAGAAATTTAAGTACTTCACTATTGGACCAGAACATGTATTTGCAGTTACAAAATCGCGAAGATTCCTGCCAGAAAACTTTTAAAAAGTCATTGACCCAGTAATTCAGAGAAATGCATTTTTTGCTCATCCAGAAATCTTGCTTTTGAGTGTGATAGTAGATAAAAGGGATCATATAAGAGAGTTAAGTTTCAGAAGAATTACAAAAGCTAGAAACTTATCCTCGAAAAGAAAGTAAATCTTAAGTTTCCAACCGCCAAAAATCAAATTCCTAGCTACAGACTACACTGAAAGGATTCACTGGAACACTACTACACTTTCTCCACCACCTTTGCTGCGAAGATTCACAAATGAAAATATTCGGTCTAAGGTTCAATCAGGTGGAACTGCGGTTGAGTGGAATTTTGACAAATTCCCATGTCACACCCAAGCAGTGGAACGATGTGTGAAGCTGGTAATCTGAGGCATTTCAAAATGTCGTCGGTTCCGATTCCAGAGATGGTTTTATAAGAACTACACTTCTTTCAAGATTTTCAATGCCAAGTTTTTTATTCAAATCTTATTTCAAAGTACCAAAAGAAACTGAAGGCAAGTAAAGGGCTATATTTGATTGCAAATTGAAATTTTACACAGTCAGAAACAACTTTTTGTTTCAATGGAAATCTGTCAATTTTTTGTAAAAAAATGTGTTTTCCTAGTATAATGCGCTATTAGAAAATTATAAAATATACTATTTTTTCATTTATTTATCTTTCCCACACTTTTTTCTACTAAACTATACCTATAGCTGCTTATTATAGAAGTAATTTGATTTTTTTCCAGTTATTAGAAAAATTATGAAAATCGTATATTTTCGAAAAGTTTAGGGTCGATACCGCCAGATGTAAGTAATATATATATATATATATATATATATTGCATTTTACTTATCTACCCTAGAGGCAAGTTTTCCGCACTATAGCATTTTGGAAAAAAAAGTTTTTTTTGGTCCACCCTATTACATAAGCCATAATGTTTTACATTCGTCACGACGATACAAAATTTTTTCTACCTCAGCTCTCTCGCCCCGACCCAAATCCTAGATTCGCCACTGTTGCAGACGGCGACTAAAAATTTCAGCCTCGGTATGCTCCATCTCTGTGCTGCGAAAAGTGCACATTTTGAATCGATTGTAATGTGATTGCAACGGCTGCTTGCAGAGAGGTCTGAATACATTTTTTTCAAGACTCAATACTATGATTACAGCGTACAGCGCCATCGGCTGGCAACATTTTTGCAACTAATTCGGAAATTTCTCTATCGGATTTTTACGGCTTTCAAAATAAATATACCGTTGGTTTCATTCTTCTATCAATCTCCGTTGCTGAGTTATTTAATTTTAAAATCAGAAAGTCCTTTGTCGCACTTCCTGTAAGTAAACTCAAAAATTACTCTAATTTAGATTGGACTGTAAATTTATTAAACTCATACCGGACGCTCTCTCTGGAGACTACCGAACAACTCAGCATTTACAACAAAACTCCCCTATACACAGGAATACGACGATACAAGAAGTCTCCAAGCAAAAGCAATAAATAAGGTTTTAAAGTCAAACTGTTTTCCAATCAATCAGAGGAGTCCAGTACTCCCACTTTCGGTCTTGCTTCTCTTCGAAAGAAGAAGAAATTCTGTTCACTGCACTGCCGATATCTTTCTAGATCTTAATTGTATTCAACTGGAATTTTTATATAAGCTGCCCTATATATCTAGCTTTGGCTTCATGAAAGAAAAATTATGCTATTTCTCGAGCATGCGCTTTAAAAAATTATTTACTACAAAAACTTATATTTACTCTAATATTCCCGATATTGATTCCAATTTTTTACACAATGCTTTTCTAACGTATTGCCATTTTTCAGTAAGTTTCGCATAATTTGGCGGAAAACTCTGCGGGGAAATTTGGGATTTTTTAAAGAAATCCCTTATATTTTCCAGAATATTCTTTCTTTATTTACGAAAATGCATGTAAGCAATGTGTATGTTTAGAAAAACTATTGATAAAATTTGTAATTCATTATCAGTTTTCTGCGGAACGGGGTGAACCCAGTTTTTTTTTTTTTTTTTTTTTTCATTTTCAACAATTTCTGGTCGGCCCCCTGAAAGCCTTTGTTACCGAATCTTCACTTAAAAATGTGAGTCAGAGTCTATGCTTTACATGGTTGAAGTTCAAAGGCCTGAAGAAATTCTAAAAAATGTGAAACTCTGAAATTGTCCTTATACTTTAGATCATATAGTGTGAGTATATATGGATGACTTAGAGCGTCTTAATTATGAACAAAAATTAACTAAAATGATTATAAAAATTACATAATTTAATAGTAATCAATAGTAAATAATATAATTATAATATCTAGACGAACTCAAAAATATACAATTTTAAAACATAATGTTTGAAAAGTCCAAATATACAACTACTTATATTTAACGTTTCAGAGAGTCCCTAAGAATTTACCACCAGGCCTCCAGCAAGCTTGATTCGCCCCTGTGTAGTAATCATAAACTAAAATTTATTTATCTACAGCTTTCTGGGTTTTTTAATCATCGCGTTCACATATATACGAATAGACAGATCAACAGACATTCTACGACTTTGGTCCGAAATTTGACTATCACTTTTGGACGATTTTACTCCGGAAAGGGATGACAGGCAATGAGTAAGATGAGTGCCTTTCCGGAATTCTGTGATAGGTCGCGCTAATTAAAATGTAAAAATATCCCCCTTCATTTTTCCTTTCGCCCATATTTTGGTAAAATCAACTTCGCCTAGCGCATGCGCAAAAGCGCGGAGGGTTTCAGAATCCGAGAATCATCAGTCTGGTGCAATTTGCTAATTTTCATCCGATATGTAGCTTTTGTGAGTTACCGTGTTCAAATCCACAAGGACAGATTTTCAATATATGGATGTCGTCCAGAATTTGATACAAAGCTAATAATAGTTTTCTAAATAGTAGACCCCACATTCAGAAGGAAAAACAATTCTTCATCGCAGTTTTTTAATTTTTTGTCATTGTGCAGCCAAGCGGGGGTTAAAGGGGGAGGGGAGGCACCCTCTCACACGTTCTCGCTCTCGGGAGGTCAGCAACACACTTTTGTAACATTATTTCTGGCCTTTGTCCTTCGTTTGCCTGTAAGCCATTACAGTTACGATAAAAATGTACTGAATTGAAGTTGAAGAAAATTTGATGCTCTAGAACGGAGTTGATCTTCACACTTTTATAGCATTAACCGTTTGGAGTGAATCTTTGAAAACAGCTGTGAATTCCTTGACAGGAAACCATTAAAACGGCTGCCATTTCGAAACGGAATTAAAAAAATAAAAATTCTTACACATAAGTCGTTTTTAATGACTTAAAGGAACATTCATGGTAATCAAATGGTATCGAATATCATGTTTGATCGTAACTGTGTAACAAAGAAATTTACAAATAAACGGAATGCCGAACAATCGAATTAAAAAAGGATTTGGATTCGCTTGGTTAGAAATTTTAATAGAAAGTTAGACTACCAAATTCCATTCTTCTAGCTCCTTCCGTTTCGAATTACCATTTGATTGGCGCAGTATGGGCAAATCTGGCTTTTTTGTCAAAAATTCCAAACAACCAAGCCATACGTTTTTAGTTACAATGTTCACAGACAGACATAACTCCATAGATGGCCTTTTCAGGTGTAAAACATCATATTTTTGGCGATTACGATACTTTCTCTCGTTATACATTTTAAAGGGAAAGTAAAAATGAAGTGAAACAATGAATCGAGTTTATGCAACAGAAAATATTTAACTTCGAAACCTAAAATCAAAATATTCATCTAATGAAATTAAAATTTCGTAGTACAAAAGAACACAAACTGCTGCATGATAGTATCATCATATGTAAACACGTCATAATTGAATCTGCTGTTTTCTTTCGCTTAAGTATATAAAAATGTATTGAATTCAAGTTTTAGAAAATCACAAACCACTTCCCTTCCTAAATAGAAAGAAGAAAAAATAAAAAAGAATCAAACATGACTATAAAATAAATAATTAAAAATTCAAGAAAAAACTATTATGTAAAATGTGTGAAGGAAGAGTTTATTATGTAAGAGGTATTCAATCTTTAAAAAAGTTGTAAGGAGTTTCAATTTTATTTTTTATTAATAAATAAACAGTTTTTATACTTATTTCATTTTACGTATATTTTGATGTTTAAATTGCCAGATAATCGGAATATAATGCTTTGTTATATTTTCCTCAACCGGAAGGTCATAAATGAAAAATATATATGCATATATATACATATAAATATGCATTCTTGTTGATAATGCGATGCGTTCCCGTCAATATCACGAGTTGATAAATCACCTAGAACACAGTGTTGGAGCAATGCTGTTATCGAAGTTCAAGTAGCCCTTGGTGTATTTTCAATTCAATAAAGACGAAAAAATATTAAATGAAAAAATCTATATTCATTATTATGTATAATTATATACAGTTCCGTACAAATAGGAATTGATGAGAACTGCATGTTGCAGTAAAGACATAAAAGGTGCGGGTGTCAATAGCAGAGAGCTCAAAACGAAGGTATTCTACCAGTACGGGAATATCGGCTAAAATGCCAAAGGTTAAAACATCGAATCAAACTGTAAAAGAGGAACTAGTAACGCCGCCTATCGGAGACGCCAAATAAGCATGCTGCCAAATATGTACGATTACACAAAATACATTAACACTGAGATAAATAAAATAAGGTAATATGATGCGAATGACGTAAATGCGGCTAGAATGCCGAGACACATTGAAACTGTAAAAGAGGAACTAGTAGCGCCGCCTAGAGAAGACACCAAACTAAGCATGCAGATAAATACGATTACACAATATACATTAACACTAAGATAAATAAAGTAATAGTATGCGGAACAAGTACCTTGAAATAAAGTATGCTGTATTGTAGACTTTATATTTTTGTCGCAGGATTTTTATCTTTTAATGGGTCATGTTTTGTTATAAATTTTTCGTAGTTTTTTTAAAGATTATGCATAACATATTAGTTTTCAAATTATTTCATAAACAGGAGACGACATTTTAATTCTTTTTGAATATTTTATACTAGCCGCATTCGGCAACAAACTTGTTACCCTGGAATTTGATTTCAACTGAATCTTGCATCATTTTATATACACAATTCCCTTAAAAACGTAATTTTAAACTTCTAATTCAGATAGATATTTAACCCAGGTTCTTTTAGTGGCCTTGCACATTTTCTGTTCATTCTCTACATAAATGTCCCTAATGGAGTCAAATACCGGGCCATGTCATGTAACATCTAATTGCATTTTGTCGGCGGAATCTTCACTTTTTTATTCCTCTTGCAAAATATGCATTTGATTTCAACAATAAAATGGCACAGCAAATTTTATGGCCAGCGGCATGTTAGTTGGATTAAAACATGCTGAAAAAGTATAAAAGCATAGTAGCCATAATCATTCCGTTTACTGGATATATTTTTTATTATATGTAATATCCTCAAATCTTTTGATGAATTAAAGTAGGAAAATAAATTGTCTTTGGATATTACCTCGGCTTTCAACAATGAAATAGAAACACGTACTTAAATATTTGCTTAAACAATGAAAACGCCTTCAACTTCATTACAACAATGGAAAGTATTGCTGTAAATTATGCCAAAAAAAACATATTTAAAAATTTATTAAAATTGGAGAAAAAACTGTATGGCAACTTAATTGACATTATTGAAAGTATAATTTTGGCACTTTTAAATAGCGTAAAAATAATTGTTGTGCTGTAATATTTTCACAAGTTTTAAAGGAAAAACCTCAAAACTTTGCTCATTATTTCAATAATTAAAATTCTAATTTAAACTTCAGAATAGGGCTCCGAGGTATGTCCGTATTACATTTTGTAGCTCATGGTCCATCGATCTGCCCTATAGAGCGCCAACACATAGACACACATATTATTCTTTATTATTAGTAGAGATACAGATTAAATTTGGGATTTTATTTGAAAACAGATTGAAAATATTAATAATAATTGTTCAAAGTTTCTGTCTGAGAACTCCTGCAGAAGGAGAAAAAATAGAGAATTTCAGATTCGAAAAATAATGCTTATGTTACTAATTCTTTATGATAATTGAAAAAAGGGATAAGATAGGTTTTTCTTAGCTTTTTAAAATGATAATGTTTATTGGCTGGATATTATCTGAAAATTTCGACATAAATTAATCAAACATCGTTCAAGGCAGACAGTTGGATTTAGAACTACTACATTTGGAACGCATTTACTTCCTGACTAGCAAGTGCTCATTAAAAAAAATTTTTAAATTTGAATTTGTTGAGAAATTAAAAGTTAATCGAAATTTGAACATTTCTCCCTCAAAACTTCGGGGTATATTACTACAAATAACCATTTTTACACTGCATTAAATTCTCAACATTAGATTTTCAGGGATACCAAATTCATTTCCGTGCATTTTTTCTCTGATTTTGATAAATTTTCGAAATATTTTTAATTTTATTTTGCAAAAACACTTATCATTCCTTTAGCTACCGCATTTCAACACATGCTTGTTGCGATGATATAACATACATCTTTTGGTGCTCGTTATCTTTGCTAATATTAAGAATAAACTTTTGAAGATAATGTAAAAACAGACGAAACAAACTTAAAACTTTATCGTGCTGAAAAGTCAATGTTCGAATAGTAAAGTCGTCGAACTGCAGTTTAAATTATGTATTTAATTTATAAGTATGCATGTGTGCCGCAATAAAGTTACACGTAAAGTCAGCAAATCAAAAAAGTTCACGATCACCTCAGTTTCCAAGGACCGGAAAGTTTTCAAGAGATGTAGATTTGTTTACAGGAAATATAATTATTGGATGGATATCCACACTCAAAGAAGAGAATACCAATATAAAAAACAACCTTTAATGGCGACTGAGAAATCTAAGCTAAAATATTTACATTCTTTTTGCAAAAATATTCCTCTTTTGCCACCGAATTTTAAAGAAAATAATCGTTATTCCCAATTTTATAAAATATTTCAAACTATCCGTTCAAAAATAATTATTTACATTTTAGCGTCCAGTTTATTTCGAGAGACGACCATCGTCGGAAGTTATGATAACATGAGTTAGTATGCATGAGCATTCAGGATATTCAACTTTAAAATAGTTCAGTATTACTTTCGAATTCAAATTTAAAAAATATCAATTTGTGGAAAACCCCTCAACATTTTGTTTCTCTATAGAGAACAAAAGCAATTCAGCTCTTGCATTGTCGATATCTTTCTGAATCTTAAAGGTAAAGAACATGGATTTTTATATAATCTGTCCTATAAATCTGGCTTTGAAATTAAGAAAGAAAATCATGATACGTTTTGTTCAAGAACAGTAAAAATTGTTTACTACAAATATTCATATTTCCTCTAATATTCAAAGAATTTACACCAGATTTTAGAACAATGCTTCTCCAAAGTAATATCAAGTGTTCTGTAAGTTTCGTAAATTTTTTTTGAAAATTATAAATGTTAAATATTATTATATATATATGCTTCAGAAAAGATGATTTTTTCTCGAAAATTTTCGATTTTTTGAAAAAAATATATATTATTCACCAGTCTTTTCTGAACAATTTAAAACAATCCGCGTTAAAAAATTCCCATAATTATGAAAGTTATGAAGGAAAATAAATCAGCTGTTTAAGGTAAACATTGAATGTGCCACGCCCCCTTTTTTAAATGTATTCGTTTGACAAAATGCTGCAAACGAGCTACACTATTTAATCGTCTGAAATAATTTATTTTTCCCTAACCAAAGAGAAGGACACTTACTACTCAACTCTTGACTGTTTTCCGACGACTTTTAAACACGTTTGTTTTGTTTTGATGACATTCCATATCGTTTCATACGAGTCTTCAGTTTTGACCACAATATACCATAATTGTGCTTTTGTCATATATTTTTCAAGTATATGATTTACTTCCGATCTTTATTCTAAAGGATGTTTAAAATAATTAGTAAAAAGATTATGGCCAGCGGCAGAAAAAAAAAACTCGAATCCACTTCGAAACGAGAAGGATGAAAAATGTTTGGGTAGAACCTCTTACCCTAGGAATAAATTATTTTTTTACAAATCTAAAAGTGTCATCAAAGCAAGATCCTCTCCGAATAAATTATAAGAGAAAAAATTATAGTTTAAAATCCTTATCTGTGCCTTTTAGCAGCACATTTGAGGGAAATATTTTCGATGAAGAACTTTTGTTTTGTTTTAATGTCTAGAAAATAATTGTTTTGCAAAATTTCTGAAAGGATAAAAATTAGTTATAAGAGAGTGGGTGTACTTTCTTCATTAGTTATAATCACTTGCAATTCCTATAAATAATAGGAAGTTTCAATAAGAAACTCTTAAATTGTTTGGCCAAAATAAAAAAACATTAAAGAAATAAATACCTTATCAAGAAAGAGTGCAAAGATAGTTTGTGGAAAGTTCTACGTCATGGTAGTGCATAGCGTAACAAATGCTATTTTTTGTTTAAGAGAACTACTGCATTTTTTAATACAAAACAAGTTTGCCTCCAGATGTTATGAGGCAGATATATTTAAAACAGTTGGTAAGTTAATATTTTAACATTTGAAAACCAAAATTGATTTTAATAATACTCTAATTTATAAAGAAGAGTTTTTCGAAAATGTTTTTTTCATCGTGAATATATCTTGCGTTGTGAATACTAAAATTTTTCTGATTGCATATGGGAAAAGTTTTAATGAAATATATACTATATCATTATGTTCAAACTCAACACCTTTAAACGTGTTGTAATATAAAATATTAATAGTTATTGTAAAAAATAGCTTTAAAGCGCTATATCTCAAAATGTGCTTATTCCATACAACGGGCTATATGTGTGTTTTTGATATAACGCGTATGATATCTCAAGAACTTTTGAATATTTTTACATAAAAGTTTTAGTGAATGTATATTATACTATGTTCTACAAATTGAACCACATTTTTCTGCATTTTCTCTCTACAGAAGTTTTGTGTGTGTGGGGCGAGTTGAAAAATTGTTTCTCGGGGTTTTTTTCATCGTGACTATATCTTAATTTTTCTGATTGCATATGGGAAAAGTTTTAATGAAATATATACTATTGCATTATGTGCAAACTCAACACCTTTAAATGTGTTGAAATATAAAATATTAATAGTTATAGTAAAAAATAGCTTTAAAGCGCTATATCTCAAAATGCGCTTATTCGATACAACGGGCAATATGTGTTTTTTAATATAACGCGCATGATATCTGAAGAACTATTCAATATTTTTACATAAAATTTTTAGTGAATGTATATTATGCTATGTGCTACAAATTGAACCACAATTTTTTTTTTTTTTTTGCTTTTTGTCTTTGCAGAAGTTTTTTTTTTTTGGGGGGGGGGGGGTTGAAAAAGTGTTTCGCCATATAAATGTTTTCCTCATTGTGAGTTCCATTTTCCTTCAATCACTAAAGATTTTATGAGTGTATTTGTGAGAAATTTTAATGAAATGTATACTATAGCATTAGACTTAAATTTAAATCCTTTAAAGGTACCAGAATATAAAATATTTTATGTTACAGTAAAAAATATCTTTAAAGCCTTATATCTCAAAATGTGTTTTTTTGATATTGCGCGCATGATATCTCAAGAACTTCTGAATATTTTTACATAAAATTTTTATTGAATATATATTATGCCAAGTTCTACAAATTGAACCTCAATTTGTTTGCATTTTCTCTCTACAGAATTTTTGTTGGGGGATAGAACAGTTAAAATTTTGACAATTTTTAACATTTTATTTTAAATTGGTATATAAAATAGAAATAAAATTTAAATGTGAATAAATTGTGGTTCAATTTCTTAAACAGACTGTTTGCATTACTTAGATACCCAAAATATTGTGTTTAAAACAATATTTTATTCGTAATCATGCGCGCAAGGTGACTATCTCATTTTTTCACCAAAAATTGTACCCATATTTATTACTCTCTCAAATAAATACACATCAATATTAAGATTTGAAAATGTGTGTAAAATAACAGAAAAAACAGATATTTTTTTTGGAAAAAAAAGTTAGTTTGTGAAATGTTTTGTTTTAGAGATATAATGTATCGAATTTGACAGATTTTCCCCCATTTTGCGGAGGTTTAAGAGTCGTATGTCCCCTTAAGAAAACGTTTATATTTTACCGAATATTCGTGCATTTTTACAAAAATGCATGTAAATATTGCGATATCACACAAAACAATTTATGAAAGTGTCAAACAATTATCAGCTTTCTGTGAAATCGTGTCAGCCAAAATCCGCTGTCGTCGTCATCCGTGTCTGGTTTGTCCTTAAATGCCCTTGTGACCAAATCATCAGCGTAAATTGCGAGATTGATCCTCTTCTTCACATAAATGAAAAAAAGTTGCAATTAATTAAATTTTGTACACTAATGCAGTGATGCTCAACCTATGGGGCGCTTTCCTGGCGGGGCGTGATGACACTGAATGGTAACGCGAGCATTTCGAAAAGAAAATATAATTAAAAAAATTGAATATTTTACTGAAAAGAAAGTAAAACCAAATACATTCTGGCATAATAAAAAATAAATTTCACATTTACACCGATATAATGCACTTATTAATAGGATTGTATCAGTACTGCACAATGTATTTAATAATTAACTTATCAATACTAAATTAAAAACAAGTTGATGCCTCTCGACAGACTTCTCGCTAAGACTCGAGAACGTCCGATATGGTATACGTAAGACAAGATCAATAGAGACTAAGGGGTCTATTCTGGTACCCCCGGTTGGGTTCGGAGACGTCACTTTTCGGGTTGTTAACGTGCGGAAAAAGTGACGTCTCCCAACTCAACCGGGGGTACCAGAATAGACCCGTAAAACATAATAAGAGAGAGCAAATCTGGTTCTGTGAATGCAGCGGATCGGTGTTGAAAAAAATATCTAGAAATTTATTTATTCTTGGTAATTTGAAAGATTTTTAATTAAGATCGTAGAGTAACTTTAGAGTCAAAAAACCAAAAATACATTATTGTATACATTGTTATTCTATGAAAGAGGGGTTGCGCGATGAAAATTATGATTGAAAATTGGGTTTCAAATACTGAATGGTTGAGAAACCCTGCACTAATGACACCTGTTACGTATCAGAGAAGCAAAGGGGTCCTAACCGTCATAGATTTTAACTCAAAACTGTAAAATTATATCCTCCTTTATTACCACTATGCTTAATATATTTCCAAGCACTTAAATATAATTCAAGTTCGCGGGAACTCAATCTTATATGATATAAATAAAAGTCTTAAATAAAAAATGTTTCTTTAAATAAAGTGGTAAACTTGCAATTCATAATTTTTTTTAAATGAATATATTAAAGAAGAGCAAAATAAGTATAGAAATTATTTTTCAAAAAAAATTAATTCATCCTTTTCAATAAATCCGTTTATTTTACTTATAAGATTCTCATACGGGTATGATTTTAATTGTTATTTCTAAGTACTAAAAGAGAGTTAGGTGAGAAAATATTGTTCTGAAAGTGCCTGCAGCGTCTCCAGTGCAGGAATTAAAAATTAATTTAACACGCCAGCTTCTCTGCTGTAAACGGTTTATTCTGATTGTTGTATACATATCTTTTTTACATGCATGCAACATTTAACATCTACTCCAGCAGAAACAAAATGAAGAGAATTTTTCTACAAGTTGTATTTTTAAGACATGAATCTTCGACTAGCAATCGTCGAACTGCAATATAAATTATATATTTAATTTCTAAGAATACATGAATAAGTGTGCTTAAGTTCTCTGGATATGCATCTTTCATATAATTAAATTTTGCTATTCGAAGACTACAGTTTAAAAAATATCAATTTGTGAAAAAGCCCTCTTCATTTTTCTTCTCTTAGAGAACAAAAGCAATTTAGCTCTTGCAACGCCGTTAAATTTCTAATTCTTAACGGTGATGAACTGGAATTCTTATATAAGCTGCCCTATAAATCTGGCTTTGAAATTATGAAAGAAAAATTATGCTACTTTTCGCACATGCGCAATAAAAATAGTTTACTACAAATACTCATATTTCCTCTAATATTCAAACTATTTACATCAGAATTTAGTACAATTCTTCTCCAACGTATTATCAAGTATTCTATAAGTTTCGTAAAATTTTTTGGAAAATTCTGAATATTTTAAAAATATATATATATACTTCAGAAAAGATGATTTTTTAAGAAAACGTTTTTATTTTACCGAATATTCATGCATTTTTACAAAAATGCATGTAAATATTGTGATATCACACAAAAGAATTTATAAAAGTGTCAAAAAAATATTATCTTTCTGTGAAGCCGTTTGAGCCAAAATCCGCTGATGTCATCATCCGTTTCTGGTTGGTCCCTAAATGCCCTCGCGACCGAATCGTCAGCGTAAGTTCTGAGATTGAGCCTCTTCTTCGCATAACTGAATAAAAGTTGTTATTAATTCAATTTTTTACTCTAATGACATCTGTTACGCAGCAGAGAATCAAACTTGTCCCAACAGTCATGGCTTTTCGCACAGCAACTGTAAAATTCTTTCCTCCTTTATTACCACTATGCTTGGTATACTTCCAAGCGCTTAAATATAATACCAGGTCTTGAATATCTGAGCGATAGGAAATGCAAATAAAAATATTAAATAGAGAATGTTTCTTTAAATAAAGTGGTAAACGTACAATTCATAACATTTTTTTAATATGATTATACTAAACAAAAGCAAAATAAGTATCAAATTTGTTTTATAAAAATTTAATATATCATTTTCAATAAATTCATTTATTTTGGTTATAAGTTTCTCGATAAGGTATGAATGAAATTCTTATTTATAAGTAGTGAAAGACAAGTTAGTTGAGAAAATCTTGTTTTCAAAGTGTCTTCAGCGTCTCTAGCGCAGGAAATAAAAATTAATTTAACTCCCAAGTTTCTCTGCTGTAAACGGTTTATTTTGATTGTTGTATACACATTTTTGTTACATGTATGCAACATTTAACATGTTCTCCAACAGAAACAAAATTATGAGAG
The DNA here is from genome assembly GCA_013235015.1 of Araneus ventricosus. Lineage (NCBI taxonomy): Eukaryota > Metazoa > Arthropoda > Arachnida > Araneae > Araneidae > Araneus > Araneus ventricosus. Next base: position 37,760 of record BGPR01008279.1, read on the forward strand.
TTTTTCCACGAATTGTATTTTTTAAATAAGAATCTTCGAATAGTAATCGTCGAACTTCAATTTAAACTGTGTATTTAATTTATAAAAAAACATGAGTAAGTATGCTCGAGTACTTCGTATATTCAACTTTCATACCATTCAATTTTGCTGTTCGAAGATTCAAGTTTAAAAAATAACAATTTGTGAAAAAAAACCTCATCATTTTCTTTCTCTTAGAGAACAAAAGCAATTTAGCTGTTGCAATGTTGATATCTTTCTAAATCTTAACGGTATTGAACTTTAATTCTTATATAAGCTGCCCTATAAACCTGGCTTTGAAATTATGAAAAAAATATGCTACGTTTCGCATATACGTAATAAAAATTGTTTAATACATATACTCATATTACCTCCATTATTCAAAGTATTTACTTCGGAATTTAGTACAATGCTTCTCCAGTAGTACAATGCAAGTATGCTGTAAGTTTCGTACAATTTTGTTGAAACCTCTGAATTTTATAAGCAATAAATATGCTTGAAAATTGGTGATTTTTTAAGTAAACGTTTCTATCTACCGAATATTCGTGCTATTTTTACGAAAATGCATGTAGATAGAGTGCTCATGAAACAAGACCATTAAAAAAGTTGCAAATCATTATCAGCTTTCTGTGAAACGGAGTGAGCCAAAATCCCATAACATTTTCATCTGTTTCTATTTGGTCACCTATATCCCCTCGTGACCGAATCTTTAGTGTAAATTGAGAAATTCAGCCTCTCCTTTACAATATCGAAGATCAAGTTAAATCCATTCAGCCTTTTGGAAGACATTAGAAAAAATAGTCAAGCCCAAAGGAGTTCATATTTTTCTGTCACCCACCTATATTAGGGTGTATCACGGGAAACGTTTCATGAAATTCAAAATTATAATCGATAAAACGTTATTACTACTGTCACATATTTAACAAAAAAAGTCTTATCCAAATTCAAAAATATTTGGGTCTTCCGGAATGGTGCGGAAAACTTAAATATTTTGTCAATAACGTATATTTTAATTTTTTTTAAATGTGAAAAAAATATTTACTTATTATTTAAGTACAAAATGTGAAATTTAGCATGTTAATTAACAGTAAAAAATAATATATCTATCATGTAAAATTTAGTTCTCCTGGAATCTACATGAAAATCTTAAGGCTAATGCCAATTTTTTTATTTATAGTCTATATAGCAGTACAGCTTTTTGAAATAGTGAGAATATCATTTGGTAAAATTGCAAATGCAAGTAAAATCGAACCCGGGTTATCCGAAATGCATCGAAAATCGCAAATCCAGAAAACAGGCACTGTACTAAACGGAAATAATCGCGAAGGAGAGACATTTTTTGCAACGATATCCCCACTTTCTTTCCTTTATGCCTTCCCAAGAAGGTCAGTGATTAATTTTAGAGTGATACAATTAATATTAATGGGTATTAACAATAGTAATTACGAGATTTTTTACCTACCTCTATTAGGAACTTTGCGCCAGAACTCGTGGGTTCAAATATTGTTCTCTACGAAGGATTAACTTTGATAAAGTACATTAGAGTTGCCTACAAAAATTACTATAAAAGCATTTTCTGTAGATTTGGATTCATCTTAAGAACATCTTCTAAAAATAAATGAAATAAGCATACCACTGCTTTTAATGGATGTCTTAAAGCATTTTTGAACAATTCAGCTGATCCATTTGAGGTCCCATTATTTGTTCACATCACAGCCAAAGCTTTAATACGTTTCTCATCTATGCAGTTTTCTTCCATAAATCTTAATATTGATGATACTATATCTTTATCAGGACCACTATCTGGGGTTACGTGTGAAATATATGTCGATCTGGTTCTTCAACCAAAGATATGCGTTCATCTTATACAATTGTCCTGTCGGATTTACCACTTGCAATTTCTCTACTTTTTGCTTCATAGTTTTAAGCATCAAAATAGAGTCCAATTTTTTTATGAGGTACGATTTGAATGTTTCACCCTTTCACAAAAAAACCTTCGATTATCTATTACATCTGCTGGTTTTCTGGCTCACAAAATTTAAACCCTGAAAAAGGCACTTGCTTGTTGAGCTCCTGCTTTAACGGAAATGTCTCTACAGTCACACTCTCTAGCTAAAGCGACATATCTTTACTCCTGAGTATAGTTAGAATACAACCCCGGTTAACCGAACTAAAGAATGGGGAGCCGTTTCGGATAATGATGTTTTTGGTTAAGCCATGAACGTCTATTACTATCATGTCTCTAATTACAGTATGTAATTCTGAAATGTTTTAAGCGCAAGACGAATTAAAACTCTCTTTGCAGGTTACAGCAACTTTCTTTATCAAAGTTAACCCTCAGTCGCGAGCAATATTCGCACCGACGAGTTCTGGCGCAATGCTCCTAATACGCATAGGTACACAATCGCGTAATTAATATTGTTAATACCCATTAATATTTATTTTAACACTCTAAAATTAATCAGTGGCATTCTTGGGAAGGCTTAACCCTCTGATTCCTAAGACCACTGAAATAGAGACACCTCAAAATACGGGAACGCTCGAGTTTCTCTTTCAAAGATAAGGGAAATTCACTTCCCCTCCCAAAAACCGCAATGACAGAGGGCACTCTCCAAATTCTAAGAACCACCTCGCCTGTTCCCCAAACCCTTCTGGCGAGCCATTCTTACGAAAAAAGTAAATTTTATTTATTACTGTTTTAGGCGTATTTGGCAACTGTTTCTCTAAAGAAAATTTCTCTCACTCCAAACACCGTTATTAGGTACTAAGATTGCGATTTAATTATTCAATTCAGGCGATATAGGGCTGATGACTGTATTTAAACATCTTAATGTAAAATTTGAACCTGAAATTATTCAAAAAAATCTACATAGAAATTGATATTGAGAGAATTAAGAAATCGAAGAGACAAATCGAACCAGAAACAAAATTATCAAGAAAAAGTTTATATCTAAAAGAAAATGAAAATTAATTAAAAATTAAGTCAAAGATGGCTTGAATTACAAATAATGTGAATTTTAAGTTGTTAATATATATTATTTAAAAAGTAAATTGTACATTCACATTGTTTTAAAGTAAAGAAATAGCTGTTTAGATGCGTTGTTTACAATTCTATGACTTAGATTCGGTTTCGAAAATTTCACTTATGGTTCATTATTTAGACAGCAACTTGGCTTCTAACTGTAGAATAAACTAAAGTAAACCATTTTTGGAATCCTAAATGTATGGGCTTTAATACAAAATAATGAAAAAAAATTCGAAAATTTTCATAAAAACGTCAATTTTAGGGTAGTTATATACCGGAAAGATCATGAAATTTTATGACTTAACTCCGTAATTTTGCGAAATATTTACTGACACAGCTGAAATAATTTATTTATCTAAAGGAAGACTAATATATTGGCTGTGTAATCGGAAAAACTATGTTTGCTAATAGTAGAAATTATCGTTTCTGCTTCATGTAATACTCGAATTCGTAAAAATAATATTTTACTCATCGATTCAAAAATAGGCTATTTTTATATTGATGATCAGATGGATCATATTGCTGTTTGAAATATGTATAAGCTCTTTAGAACCTGCATATATCGCTTTACATAATCAATGCGATTATTCGGAGAGCGATAATGATACTAAAGACAAAGGATGAAACGGAAATCAATTGCATAAAAATTCGAAATTTTAATAAGCAAGCATACATATCGAAAAAAAATCAGCCGAAATTTTTTTAATAAATTTATCAAACGTGATTTTCAATACACGAAAGTCATTTTTATTGCTTACAGAATATAACAATTTTCTTAATTATGTATGTATTGAACTTGATACACCAAAATAATAAAAACCGAAAGAATATTCGTTAATTAAACTTTAATCAGTAAATAACTGTAATAATCAGGCTGCATAAAGTGAACGCATGTTGCGGACACAATGAAAATTTTCACTCTGAAGTAGGAGAAGAGGGTCTCACAGCACACATATCTCAAATAATGGCGTTTCAAACTGAAGCAATCGGTAAATGTTCTTATTAAAATTACCCATTTACTTTTGAATTCCTGGTAATTCAAATGTTTCTATTTATAATGGCAATGGCTAATTGGAAAGTTTTTCACTCATTTTTGTCAGTAATTCGAATTTTTCTCTGGTCCCTTTTATTTCCTTTTAAAATAATGTTAAGATATTGCGTATAATTCGAATATATTTGGGTTAATTCGATGTCGAAATTAAAAATTGCATTCACTCTAGAATTGTTTTCATTATTTAAATACTTATTTTGTGTCTTCAATGATAGAAGGAAAATAATTTTCAAAGAATTCAATCTCTCGAAAGAATAGAAAGCTCTGTGTATGGATAAAAAAAGTAATAGAAGTGGGTTTTTTTCAAGCGATTAGAGAAAACAAAAATTAAATTATTGTAAATCCAGTTTCGGTTCAATTTACAAGTATTTTTCCCCTTTCCACCTTAAATTTTCCTATTATCACCAATGAATTATATATTAGCTACACTTATAGTCCGACGCTGCCGAATCAGTATAGCAGTAAACCAAAATGTTGCCATACTTATGGCAACCACTTTCTTATTGGCCATGTAGTCATTTTATTCCCAGGCTTAATACCTGCACAAGAATTTTAGTATACTTGTTCTCCCTACAGTTCTGCCCGATTTGTTTGATTCATTATGAAACGAGATGTTTGGAGTAGGTGAAAATTGCCCTTTAATGAGAGCTGTTTTAATCTTTGTAGAACTGGTTGCTCTGAAACAAAATCTTAAAATGTGATCTTGGAAAGATTTTTTTTGAATAAACATTCTTTGACATGTAAAGGCATTGCCAATAAAAACTTGAATTTAAAATTATGTAGAACAAAAAAATAAAAGAAATATGATTAAATAAAGAAGAGTTCTACTACATTAACAGTACATTACCCACATTCTACGACACTAACAGTAAATTTATACAAACAAAACTTTTTTTTCAATAATGTAACAATTACCTTTAATTCTTATTCTCATTCATTTGCTTTACTATAAAAATTAATTTAGAATGTGCTATTATTGTCATCTTATCATCATTTATATGATTAATTCTGTCTATATTATTAGCAAGTATAATCGTGAAATTCTTTCTAATATGAGGCAGATAATGTCCAGAAAAGAAGGGAAAACGATTGTTAGCACTAACAATAAACTATGTAAACTTTTATTTTGGAAGTCGGCTTTCTCCTCTCTTAGTTTAATTCTCTTATTTCTTATGTAATTTGAAATTTCAATTTTCATTATTAGTATATTGTAAAAATAAAAATAAAAAGTTTTGCTTACATATTTCGAAATTCAGATTTAAATTAATTAAACTAAATTCAGCAATTGAATTTAATCAAAATGCGGAGGTAAGACTTTCGGTCCTATAAAATCCGGAATGATATATTTTTTCTTCTAACATGTTCCTAACAATTACATTTATGTGTGCTGAAATAAAGGAGAAAACGTACTCGGAAAAACACAATAGTCTTGAACTAAAGGAACTTTCATACTTTGACTTTTCACATTAACATGGAAAATTAAAATTGGGAGACATTTCTTCATAATAAAGTAATCAGTATCATAATCGTACTACTTCACAATAAAAGTTGTCACTTAAAAACATAATGTTTGCACTAATCACTTTCGATTTAGTTTTTTTATCGTTTTCAGAAGTCTTCTTTCTCAACGAGAAGTTTTTGTGCGTAACGGCACAGTAAATTTCACTAATTGTGCTTATTTTTCAAATACGTATCTGAGTTATTACGACTCTTTCAATAATCATCGAAAATTGTGTGTTAATTCGTAAAATCTAATTTTAGCTCTACAGTATAAGGAAAAGACTTCTAAAATTTTTTGGACTCTTTGGAAATATTAGACACAAAAATAATCCCATTAAAACTTTATGACCTCTGTATACAAAATGCATGGAGATCAAGTACATATATAAATATATCATCAAATACTGATAGAATAATTTGTATACTTATTATGATGCGTGAACAGTTTTTTTCTAGATTTTCAGTGTTTGTACCCTTTCAAAAATTTTTTACCATTCCAAGAAAGAAAAATAACTAGTCAAATGAATCGGTAAAATCTTATCGATAATTTTTGCTAGAAGAATAAGATTGTTTACTTATAGAATTGAAATGCTTCACTTTTGTAGATATTTTAAAAGTAGCATTTATGTGCAAAATGGTCTACCTTCAAAGTTCGAAATTATTCGTTTCATTCTAATATCTTTATCTTTAGAACTTTGTGAAAGATAACTGTATTTGTAATGAAGATAGTTTTCCACCATATTCAAACGAACAAGAATGATGAACATTCGAATTAATTAATGTCACTCTTTAATTCAAATTGAATTCACAATGTTATAAACTAGTGATCTTAGATACGGTACCGTAAAATGAAGCTGTGGACCAAAGTTTGCTGTAAAGAAAAACTCCATTTTCATAAAAAAAAGTTTTTTTAATGGAATATTTTTCGATTTAAGTTCATTCATGGAATTTATTTTATTTAAATATTATTAATTTTTGTCCTGGTCTCTCACAACTATTTGGGCCGCGGTGGCATGATGGTAAGTTCTCCAGTTGGGGCCGCAGAGTTCCATATTCCAGACCCAAATCCAAAGACGAATCGCCGTGAAAGTGGATCTGGTGTACTTTAAATCCGTCTGGGCCAAATGTCCTACCGCTGCTGAGGCGCGGAAGTTCATAGAGGGTGTGCCAACTCCGGTGTCATCTTCGTCATCTAACCACACTTCAAAATTACGAGGTTCGTCCCCGCGTTGTTTTGCTACATAAAGTGAAGTAGATATAACTAAACTAAACTGACTCTCAATATTTTCTAATTTCTTTGATCGTATAGGGTACAACAGTGATCATGCACGCAATGCAGTCTTCCAATATTGAATTAAAAATGAAGTCAGTCGAAAATGTATTATACTTCTCAACTCGAGCACGTTTGTGTATAAGACAACACGAAAATATTCGTTTTTAAGTTCGAAAGCTCATTTTTACTTTTTAACACCCCTTCAGAAGTAATATGTTCTCCACGTCCCTGATTACTCCATTCGGAACGGTCATGTGGATAATATACAAAAAAGATGCAAGGCTTAAAAGATCCAGGTGAAATGTCTATCAGAATTTGAAGCTTAAAATTACTCTGCTCAGTAAATTATGAATTTCAAATTATGCATTAGGGATTGCATTAAGAGTAAGAAAATTCATTTTCCCGGTTTCAGGGCCGTCTTAACAAATTTGAGCGCCCTGGGCATTAGAGATGTGGCGCCCCATCAGAACCATAACTAAGAAATTCGGTGCTTATGACTCTACAAAAATATGTACCTAATAAAATAGTTGAGAATCAGAGGAGAAAAAATGATACCTGTTCTCTGATTCATGCCTTAAAATTTTGGAAATCTATACTTTTCAAAAATAGAATTTTGCCAATTTAAAATATCTGTAAAAATTGGACCACACTGGTCTGTTAGCAAATATCGAAAAATGAAGAGATTTCTGGAGTTAATGTTCTGAAAATTATAGAATACTTAAATTTTAATAACTTTGCTAGATAAACAAATAAGAAAAATAATTTTTTTTCTGAAAATTAAAATAAATCAGTATAATAAAATTTTTGGCGCCTTTGGAGCAATAGCCCCCTCTTAGGAAACAACTCTGCCCGGTTTAATGTTGCTAGTGTTGAAAATATTAAAGTTTTAGTAATAAAAAAAGTTATATTTATTCAGTTTTGAACACCAATGACATAGGTTACGTACCCCAGAAGCAAACAGGTCGCAAACTTCGGTTTTTCACATAGCAACCCTAAAAGTAAGACTTCCTTTATTACCACTATTCTCGGGAAAATACCAAGCACTTAAATAAAGAGAAATCTAGAATTGCTTTATATTAAATATTTGGATGGATGGATGGAAAAGACAGCTCTTCCCGGTTTAATGGGACTAGTGTTCAAAAATTAATGTTTTAGTAATAGAAAAAGTTTCTATTAATTCAGTTTTTAAAACTATTGACAGAGGTTA
>BGPR01008279.1:45843-64753 GCA_013235015.1 Araneus ventricosus
CCATATTTTTCCCATGGGCAACTATATTTGGCGTGTTTACGTGTGTCCAGACCACAAAACCTCTACATCCGTGCAAAAAACGTAGTATACAAAAGTGTGTTAGCATAGATAAACAAATTACCTAACTATAACAGAATACACTCCTGTTAGTCGTCCAATTATGTATTATCAACCGTCAAAACTTTTAATTTCCCCTTTCAACATGTAACGAAACATTTACATTCGTGAATTTTAAAAAAATAATAATTCAAATTCTTCGCGCACGAAGTCGCGGGTAACAGCTAGTTGAGAATAAAACTGAAGTTCTAATGCCTATTGTTGCCAATAGGATATATATTGAAAGTTTTATCAAATCAATTCACTACGCATAGATGCCAGCTAAGTGTTGATAAAAAATAAAAATAAATTGATGTTTTTCACTTCAGGCTGCATCTAATTTCCTTTCTTTGTACGTTTGAGAATATCATACAAATTATTGTACAATGTTGAATGAAATTCCTTATCCGCATTATAAGCTATAAAAATTCATCTGTGTTTAATATTATATAATTTTTTTTCAAGGACATTTTTTTATCTGAAATAAATCCCAGTTTTGTAAGTTGGAAACTAACTGTTTTATAGTCATAAATCATACCTAAAACACAATAGGATAGTTGAAACTATTTTTCCTATGTTTTAGAAAGAAATGAAAGAAAACATTTTTTAATCAATTTTTAAAAATCGGGCTCATAAAGTTTAATATGTTCTCTAGGAGAAACAAAATGATGAGGGTTGTTCAACAAATTGTATTTTTTAAACAGGAATCTTGGAATAATACTAGTCGAAATGTTTCTCTTAGAGAAAAAAAAAACAATTCAGCTTTTGCAATGCCGATATCTTTCTAAATCTTAATGGTAATGAACTGGAATTTTTATAGAAACTGCCTTACAAATCTGCATCGAAATTATACAAGAAAAATTATGCTAAAATTCGCACATGCGCAGTAAAAATTATTTTCTACAAATACTCATATTTCCTCTAATATTGAATGTATTTACTTCACATTTTACGACAATGCTTCTCTAACTTATTGTCAAGTATTCTGAAATTTTCGTATAATTTGACTGAAAACTCTGAATGTTATATGCAAAAGACATGTTAAAAATTTGTGATTTTTTAAGAAAACCTTTATATAATCTCGAGAATACGTTCTATTTTTAAGGAAATGCATGAATGTATTGCACACAGCAAACACAACTATTGATGAAATTTTAAAAGCCATTATCAGCTTTCTGTGAAACGAAGTGAGCCCAAATCTGTTTTTATTCCCGTCGTCACTTTCTGGCCGGCCCCCTAAATGCCCTCATGGCGAAATATCCTCAGTAAAATATGAGCTTTGACTACTGTATGCCCCACAACTCTCCTCAACTCGTATTTACTCCACATTTTTCGCATCTTGCGAATGTTCCTTAACTCTTGGAAACCAGTGCAGTGTAAAATACCATTTTTTTTTATTCCAGCACAAACATTTTTAATCACAGAATATAGATATACCTCACATTCACACAATCAAAAATTCTTTTGATAAATAGTTCGACATTATTTCAGTGTTTGATTCAGACATGTAAACGGAACCTGGTGGTTCAAAATGCTTTGCTAGATGCTTGTATTTTTTACCTGAAATTCAATGCCAGATAAATGTGCTAACTTTGAAGAAGAGCACTACCATCTTAATAATAAGAAGCTCGTGATACCATATAACAATTATCAAACAAGGCACGTCTTTTTCCCTCTCTCTTTTTCTCTCTCTCCCCAGTATAACTACAAAAACCTCCTTTTTTATTGCCAAGTCAGAAAAGTTCTCTGCGAACAAGACTTGCAAGGAAATTTCCTGCAAGCACCCATGCTGAAAATTACTTTTAGAAAAGAAAGTTGTTCAGGAAGTGCCGCAACTCTTCACGTTTTCCATTTCCTTCAGGTCTGCAAAATAAACCGATCGCCGGCTGATGATTTATTACAGCACAACGAAGCAACTAGTTGCTGAGTTTCGGCTTGCACGAATAATTAGCCATTATTTGGAGCACTAATTGTATCCCTGTAATTGCAATCACTCAGGTTTGTGTACACAGCAGTTTTAATTAGAGCTTCACTCCAGAACATTAAAGGGATTTAACAAAAATAATTAGCTTTCTAGCCATGCGGAAGGAGTTTTTGTATCACGCTTAATTATTTCTGAAACTGATCGAGGCTTTTAAGTCAATTTAGTGTATTAATCTAAGCAACTTCACTTTTTTGTCTTTTTGCTGTGTTTCGTTTTGCTTATGAGTGAAATTGAAACAGCTTTTATTCTTCATTGTTTATGACATCTTCAGTGTATGTTTTCCTTTCATGTTTGGTTCTACATGAATTATTTCTCAATATTTTTATTATTATTATTATTGTATTTCATTTTATTCATTTCAAAAGAATACGAATTCTTTTTGCAAGCATGCAATATGTAATCTCACTAAAATGCTTTAAAAATGTTTTTAGCTCAAGTCTTAAAACAGAGATAAGCTTTGCTTAATATTTCCCTTAAATATTTTACTTATTTTATCAACATTGTGATTAATATATTTAATCTTTTTCTGTTATGTTCAATGGTTCAATGATTTGTTCCTGAACAGAACAAATGAAATAATTTACGACAGTTTACCTTTTCATGTCTGCTTGAATTCTTTGTCATTTTGTAGTGTCTTTGGTAATGCTTGTTTGTGCGTAACATGAAATTAGGTTAAATTTTGAGGTTGACTGTAATAGCTGAACAAGTATACTAACTTACCTTTCACAGTTCCTCTATTTCAGTAATAAAATCTTAAAATAGACTGGCAATGCTTAATATTTCCTGCAAATATTTTACTTATATTATCAAAATTCTGATGAATTTATTTTATCTTATTCTATTGTGTTTAATGATTAATTGAGTTTTTCCTGAGCAGAACCAATGCCATAATTTACAACAGTTTACCTTTTCATGTCCTCTACAATAATTTATCATTTTTCAGTGTTTTTGGTTATGCTTCTTAGAGCGTAACATGAGAATAGGTTAAATGTTAAAGATGGCTGTAGCAGACGAACAAGTATAGACTTATTTTTCACAGATCCCACACCTCAATAATTCCATTTTCATCCAAATTTGGTTTCTCTTCCTTGTGTATCTGAAAAGTCTGAATTATGGAGGTCATTTGTGGTACGTGAATCAGTGCCGTATCTTAACTTTCAGATGTCCTATACAATAAATTATTTTTGTGTCAATTTTTTTTCTCTTCACTTCATCCATTCCTGAAATAAGGTTGTTGTTGTTTCATGTCCCCCTGGCCCAAGATTAGACCAGGTCCATGACACCATGTCGCTCTAACAACTCCACAAGTCCTTTGCCCTCCCCACTCCACAGCTGCCTCGCAGAGGCGCCAATACAGTCAATGATATGGGCAGGAGAAGCAGGACAGGAACAAGGACAAGAAGAAAAAGTCTTTTCCTTATCGATGAATTTTAAGCTTTTAATGTGTCCACTACGCAACCTGGCCAATGCAGTCTGAGCGGATCTTGTGCCTACGGACTGTAGAGACAGACCAGGACGGTTCCCGGCATACCAGTAATGTGTGGGAGTATTTCTCCAAGCAGAATTTGCTATAGCCTTGTGAATAGAATATATTTCGGGCGTGAAGAGTTCGCTAGAGGATGCAGAAGGAAGAGCACTTCCCTCTTTCGCAAGCACGTCTGCCTCCTCATTGCCAAATACTCCAACATGGGATGGAATCCATTGGAAGAAAACTCTACTTTTCTGCGAAAGTGTAGCAATTTTGGAAACAACCTCTTGACCGGTTTTTTCTCGAATTTTCGGCCAATTTTTTAAGTATTGAATTGAACTCTTGCTGTCCGTCAAAACATAGATGTCGCTATTTTCAAAATGTAGGGCAAAATTTAAGGCTTCTCGGATGGCAAGAAGTTCCGATCGGAAAACCGAACAGTTATCTGGGTTGCGAAATCTGCAGCGAAAAACCAAACCGTCCTCGGCCTTAGCATAAACGCCGCTGCCAGTCCTACCTGAGTCCGATTTACTCCCATCAGTATAGAGTACCAGGGCCTGAGAAGGGTTGTTGTTGATTAGTTCCAGTGACAATTCTGAAATAAGGATGTAAGCATATTAGTGATGCCAATTTCAATGCAGTGCTATTTTACTGTAACAAACAAAATTTAATATTTCTAGGTCGTTACGTTTAAGAGTTATCGCGTTCACATACACGCGAATAAACAGACAATCAGACATTCAACCCGCAGACTGATTTGGTCCAAAATTTCATACAGACCTATAGTTCTGGTGATAAAATTAGGTCATAAATTTTATCCATCTGGCTTTGTACGTTTTCGAGATATCACGTTCGCATGCAGACTTCGTTCAAAATTTGGCAGAAATCTTCAAATTTGTTGTGAAGATCACATACCAATTTCCATCGTTTAGCTCAATGCATCTTTCCGTTATTGTGTTCAAAGACAGACATAATCCAAAAATTGTATTTTTCGGACTGAGGGAGGTATAAAACGTGAAGATTCATCAAAATCTCGTAATCGGATTTTTTGACGATTACAATACTTTTTCTTTGTATACTTCGCATACGAGAAAGTAAATGATAGCAACTTAAAAACTGGATGAAATTATGTAATTTGGAACCAACTTCAAAATGCAGGAACCCCCGCGGGGGTGCAAGGTTAATCTAGTTTAGTTACATTAACGTTGAAGCAACAAGAGGGCTATTTTGAGTCGAAACTCGTAATTTTGAACCGCTGTCGGATGACGAGAATGACTCCGGAGCTGGCACCCGCCCCTTTCCAATCTTCCTCACCATACCAACGGGAGGACATTTGGTCCCTATGTATGATTTAACGTGCAACAGGCCCACATACATGCAGATCTTCAGTACCCTACAGCCGCGAAGCAAAAACGTTACCACTAGACTACCGCGGTTTCTTTATCTTTTTTCACAAAACGTTACAGAATAATTTTTAATGCCTCGGTCTTATTTCTTTTTCTCTTTGCAAGTAATTTTTTCATTATAAGTGGTTTCCCATCATCGTTCCTTATTGGTTTCTGTAAACTGCATGCAATGGGCCGAAATTGGAATTAGTGTCATATTGCGCATGGCGAATTTTAAAATTTGGTAGTTGGTTCCTACTTTGCAGATTTTTCAGTAAAAGATTTTTTTAAATTTGTATTCATTTATTGAAATGCTGAAAACGTAGATAGAATTTTTAAAAATTAGTGAGTAGCAAAGGTTTATTAATTACTTAGACACCAAGAATAAACTAATTGATATATATTTCTGATATCTTGTAATTTTTGGTGAAAATACTACTCAAGAAAAAGTATCAAGAGTCAAGATAGATTTGAAGATGGTCCTGGGCGTCTGATACAGTTCATTTGTTAGAATTTACTTTATAAAGGACTGTATTATAAATATTTAAAAGGACTTGTAATTAGAAATTCTTTTTAACGAATATGCAGGCAATTAATTTTGCAATTTTCAATCTCTCTGACTGCGTTTGTGTGTGTGTGGTGTTAATTCGGAAACGCAATAAGTTAGAGTAATAAATTTTAGTATGCGAACTTTACACCACAATTTTGCATCTGTTTTAAATTTGACCCATCGTTTTGTGATAAAAATTTTCAAATCTTATACCAAATCTGTTATAGCATTGACTATCTCTAGGTTTGTTTTTTCGTGTGTGTTTGTGAACGTGTTAAATCAGAAATGCAATAAGCTAGAGTGATAAACTCTCGTGTGTGATTTTTACACCACAATTTTGAATCTACATCAAATTTTGGGCGTAATCGATCAACAGAAGAGGTGGAAAATGCCTACTGGATTCTCTTCTCTTCACTGCTATATTAAATACAAAACGCTTTGTGTTGAGTTAGTATCCAAGAAATTCGAGAGGAGAAACCACACTTTCATTTTTCATTGACTGTGAAACTGTTAAATACAGTAAAATCCCGGCTAACCGAACTCGGTTTAACCAAAACTCGGATTAACCGAAATGCCTCTGTAGTCGCAAACCCAGAAAACACGTTCTGTACTGCAAAGGAATAATCGCGAGGGCGACTATGGCTAGCAGAGAGATGAACACCGGACACAAAAATGTAATTTTAACTTTAATAAAGATCATAAGTGTAGCCTACAAAGTGAGTTTGGAATTCGTTTTGCACTCAAAACTTTCAGAATTGCATATTGTAATTAGATACAAAATAGTAATAGATGTTTATGGTTGATCCAAAAAAATGCAAATGTGTGTACAATGTAAATACATGTGTGTCGCAGCAAATTAAGACGTAAAAGATTAAATCAGAAAATTTCACGCTTACTTCAGTTTATACGAGCCAGAAAGTTTTCAAAAGATATGGATTTTTACACTGAAAGTATAAATATTGTACCTATATCCACACTCAAAGAAAAGAATGCTCATTGGAGAAATATAAGCTAAACTATTTACACTCTTTTTGCAAAAAAATTCCTCTTTTGCCACCAAATTTTTTAAAAAAAATCATCGTTATTTCCAATTTTATAAAAAGTTTCAAATTAAACGTTCACAAATAATTATTCACATTTTAGCGTCAAGTTTATTTGTTTATTTCGCGCGACAACCATACTTGGAAGTTGCGACAATATAAGTAAGTATGCATGAGTATTCAGGATATTCTACTTTAAAACAGTTCAGTAATACTGTTCGAATATTCAAGTTTAAAAAATATGAATTTGTGGAAAAACCGTCATCATTTTTCTTCTCTATAGGGAACAAAGGCAAATTAAGTTCTTGCTATGGCGATATCTTTCTGAATCTTAATGGTAATGACCAAGAATTTTTATATAAGCTGCCCTATTGATCTGGCTTTGAAATTATGAAAGAAGAATTATGATATGTTTTGCACATGCACAGTTAAAATTGTTTAATATAAATACATATATTTATTCTAATATTCAAAGTATTTACATCAGATTTTAGTACAATGCTTCTCCAACGTATTACAATGCTTCTTCTTCTTTGTAATTCTTCTGATATGAATCAGATCATATCCATGAGGTAGTTCGCCTTCATCACCTCCAACACGAAATCCGGTCGCTTAAGCAGGCCATCATACACCAAGGCAACACAGTCAAGTAGATGTTACGGAGTGCCCTCAATCGTGTTGCACTTTGTGCAGATATTGAACTTCTTATCACCACGAGGGTATCTGAGGTTTTTTAAGTGACCGGAAGTTAAGCGAGCCAAATCTTTTTGGTTTTTCCTATCCCCCTTAAAATGTATATTAGCACCGGGGCTACTATCAGCTATAATCACTACGATACCATGAATGAGCTGTTGGATGCCTCCAAGAAATATTAACAAAGGCCTTTCTTCTTGAGTGTAATTCAAGGTAGGTCAAGGGTTCTACATAGGCCTCAGGCATGGTAGTACCTTCTTTAGCAAGACTATCAGCAATATTGTTATATTTTAAATTTACATGTGATGGTCTCCATTGTAGATGAAGAACACAATAATTGCACAGACTCTTGAGTTTGTTAAAGATATCCATTCTCCTCTGGTCACTAACATCTCTCCAATTATCAAGATATTGGACAACACTTCGGCTGTCCGAGAGAATCCATATCCCACCGAATAATTGATGTTCCAAAACAAAGTCTAAAGCCATAACAATGGCGATCATTTCGGAGCGGAAAACTGAGCGGCAGTCAGCATTTTTTTGTTTAAGAGAAGCTTCCCCCGACCATGCTTAACAAAACCCCCACTACTTGTATGTACAATTTCATTCTTGCTTCCATCAGTGTAAATCAGAGTAGAATGCTTAATCGGTAATTATTATATTATATAGAATCTTATGTAATCAGTACAATGCTTATACAACATATTATCAAATATTCTCCAAGTTTCGTATATTTTTGTGGAAAATTCTGAATATTATAAACGAAATATATGCTTCAAAAATGGTAATTTTTAAAGAAAACCTTTATATTTTTCCGAATATTCGTGCAGTTTTACGAAAATACATGTAAATATTGCAATATCACACTAAATAATTTATGACAGTTTCAAACAATTATCAGCTTTCTGTGAAGTCGGGTGAGCCAAAATCCTCTGTCGTCATCATCCGTTTCTGGTTGGTCCCTAAATGCCCTCATAATCGAATCATCAGTGTATTTTGCGAGATTGAGCCTCTTCTGCACATAATTGAAAAAAAGTTGCTATTAATACAATTATGTACACTAATGACATCTGTTACGAAGCAGAGAAGCAAACAGGTCCCAGCCGTCATGACTTTTCACACCAAAAGTATTAAATTATTTCCTCCTTTGTTACCACTATGCTTGGTATATTTCCAAGCACTTAAATATGAGTCAATGCAAATTATTGGAGATTGTGAGATTATAAGAATTATTATTATAAATAGAAAAAAATTTCTTTAAATAAAGTGGTAGACTTGAAATTCATAAGACTTTTTTAATATAAATATACTAAAGATGAGCAAAATAAGTATCGAATTTATTCGTCATAAAAATTTAATTCATCAATTTAATAAGTTCTTTTATGTCACTGATAAGATTATCATACAGGTATGATTTGAATCCTTATTTGTTAGAATTAAAAGAGAAGTTAGGTCAGAAAATCGTGTTTTCAAAGTGAATGCAGCATATCCCAGTGCAGGAAATAAAAATTAATTTAACTCAAAAGTTTCTCTGCGGTAAACGGTTTATTCTGATTGTTGTATACATATTTTTGCTGCATGTATGCAACATTTAACATCTTCTCCAGCAGAAACAAAATGATGAGAGTTTTTATACAAGTTGTATTTTTAAACATAAATCGTCGAATGGTAATCGTTGAACTGCAATTTCAATTATGTATTTATTTAAAAATATATGAGAAAGTATGCTTAAGTACTCCGGATATTTTACTTTCATACAATTCAATCTTGCTAATCGAAGATTAAAGTTTAAAAAATATCAATTCGTGGAACAGCCCTCTTCTCTTAGAGAAAAAAAGCAAGTCAGCTCTTGAAACGCCGATATCTTTCTAAATCTTATCGGTAATGAACTGGAATTCTTATATAAGCTGCCCTATAAATCTGGCTTTGAAATTATGAAAGAAAAATTATTCTATGTTTCGCACATGCACAGAAAAAATTGTTTAATACAAATACTCATATTACCTCTATTATTCAAATTATTTACTTCATAATTTAGTACAATGCTTCTACAATAGTACAATGCAAGTATTCTGTACGTTTTGTACAATTTTGTTGAAACCTTTGAATATTATAAGCAAAAAATATGCTTGAAAATTGGTGATTTTTTAAGTAAACTTTTCTATCTTACCGAATATTCGTGCTATTTTTACGAAAATGCATGTAGATAGTGTGCTCATGAAACAAGACCATTCAAAAAGTTGCAAATCATTATCAGCTTTCTGTAAAGCGGGGTGAGGCAAAATCTCCTGTCGTCTTCGCCTGTTTCTGTTTGGTCCCCTATATCCCCTCGTGACCGAATCTATCTTCAGTATGAATTGAAAGATTAAGCCTCTTTACATTATCAAAGATAAGGAAAATCCATTCATTCTTTTTAAAAAATTTTTTATCATTCCTTATTGTATTTAACTCTATTTATGTTTCGCCTTTAACAAAAAACCCATTATACTAATTAATATAATGGTAATTTTATCATAATTATGCATTTGTCGTTATAAGGTGCGTTTAATGTATTAAATAGAATTGAATAGCGGTTCTGAGTTTCCTTTCAGAACTGACCTACCAATGGCATTTTGATAGATAATTATTGAAACTTATATCGTCATAGCAATAGAAATAGAAAATTATTTAAGGTAACAGCAAACGAGTTACTCCCTTTCAGCGGCAGAGCGCGGGAAAAACATTAATAATCCGGCCGCCGCGCCAATTGATCGGGCACTATGGTCTCAGCATTGTAGCTCCCACCAAGAGTAGCTGATGCGACGACCCCTCAGACAGAGATACGTTATTTAAGATAAGTGATTTTTGAGATTAATATTTATTTAAGGTAAGTAATCAAATTTCACAGTTTCTTCGATTTTATAATTGTATGTTTTTTGAATATTTTTGCTTCTGCATGAGGTAACGCGTCGGAGAGCCCTCAATAACTAAGGAAATCAACATAACGGACCTAAAGATTACGCTCTGAAACACAGCTATAAAATTTCCCAAAACTATTCATTATTATAAAAATAATTAGCACATTTTTAGGTAAATAGTCCGTGTTATTATTTAATGTATTAAAATTTTGTTGATGTCAGGTGTTGCTGATCTTGCAAATGGCCCACAACTCACATTGTGTTATTTTCGTAATCTATAGGTATAAAGTGAATTTTCTTACTGTCTATGTAGAACAAATTGTTGTTTATTTATAAAGAGAATAAACCATATTACCTGGAACTAAGGAATTTAATCCAAGAAATCTCGCCGAACAATAGAAAAAAGGGTTGGACCTGCCGAGTACCTGCGCTCTGCCTATCAAGTGTTCTAAAAGTTCGTGTCAGTCGTCTGAGTTTGCTCGATAAATACGTTGTGTTTCTGAGTGCTAATACTTGTTGTGCGTTGTTATTATTTTTGCAGAAGTATCAAGGTTAGTTTACATAAGATTTTACTTTAATATGCGCTTTAATTTAATCATGAGCACCATTAGAATGGCTCATAGATTTTTCCGTGCGAGAAAAACGCCTAAGCCAATTTTAACTTGAGTTATAGTATATTATATCGCAATATACCAATGTGTATTACTAAAACAATTTCTTGTAACCTATACGAAATAATTGAATTTGCTTGCGAATATTTGTGAAAAACTACTGAAATGTGAACTGACTACTGAAACGTGGCGCCGAAAGTTTTTCAAGGTTTGGTTTGCAAACGCCAAAGAATCAAGAATAGGTTGTATGTTCAGTTACATATTACAAGAATTTGGTACCCAATTTCTTTGAGAAGGCAGTTTAAGAACTTTAAATGTTATAATCTGAAGTGTTAGCCAAAAATTTGAACAAAGAAGGTCGAAGTTGCGCAGTCACAGTGAACGCTTCCTGAAAATCAATTATTCGTGGTTAGATGAATACATATAATTTCCTTATATTCCCACACAAATACAGAACCTATTTCAAATTCTGAACCGGGTAGTAGAACCAGTAGACCACAAAAAGACTTCGAAAGTTGGGGAATTCAACACACACTGGAGTCAGGAAGAGATATCGATGGCGGCTTAAGAACTGCTTCGCAGAGAAGGGAAAAGAGATTCAGCCGCAATTTTCTCCAAGAAGAGGTTCTACAATAAAAAAAAGGCGAGGAGCGTTTTTCAAACCCAAAACAAAGTGGTCTTTTGGTAGATAAAACGCCAGCTTTGATGGTCGAAGCAAATTTGTCTACACGTCAATATAATGTAATAGGGCAGCAAACAAACAAAATATATAAGAGCATATATCCAGCTTATCACAAAATTAAAGCGGCAAAACAGTTATGCTGCCCGAGTGACGTCGATACAAGAGAAACCTTTGCAGAAATGAAATTGCAATCTCTAATGGATCACATTATCACTGGCAGTTTTTCGCACAGGGGACTCATAATCCATTTGACGTACATTAAAGTGTTAAGCAGAAAGTGACTTTGCGATATTAGATAGGGCGAGGAGCCTGAGAACGATTTCGCGAATTTGGCTTCGTATTGTTAAAATCCGCCACTGCATACTATTACGCGATTGTGCAAGAAGATGTTTTAAAGTCTATAAGTTACCTGAACTCTGGACATAATTGTGAAATGCAGTTGTGATGAGGCGGAGCAAAATAGATACTAGAGGAGATTTTCAGGTGAAAATTGCTCTGTCGAAAGTTTATTTAGAATAACAATGTAGCCTATGCAGATATACTCAGTGAGTCACCAAAAAATTACATATTATTATTTATAGTTATGTTAAAATATATGTTTCAAACCTTTACAGTGCTTTTAAATTTAATAAAAAACCTTAACCGTTTATTTAATGCACTGAGTTTCAACTAAATAATTATGTCTCTCTAGATTACGAAAATATCATACTATGAGGCGTGGTGAATATCTATCGAAAACTCCCTATCGAGAGCTTCATGTTAAACATTTCTTGAATTCATTATTGAATTATATGAAGCGTTCTTGAACTTATGTGGGAAAAATTCGTGCTGAAATGCAGAAGTATTTATATATATAGTGACGATTTACGGAAGTTATAAAGCATCGTTGCATTAAGAAAGAATATCACGATAAAGCTAAGGCCTTGAATAGTTTTTAATTCTTTAACATTTTAAGAGTTTTAAATGCCATAAGTAAATATATTGACCACAGTAAAAGTGGTTGATATTTATTTTAAATTTATTAAGGAAAGCTAATTCAACTTTTCGACCACTGTATTATTAAATGTTTGAAACTCTGCATCACAAAAATCTTGGTAATGGCAAAGTTCGTGCACAGTGGGTGTCAGGAGACGGCGAGAAAAGGTGCTTGCCTGACCTTGGAGTTTCTACACTGCAGCCATCCACTCCTTTCCTACGCGCTGGGATCAGTATACCAATGGCGATTATTTGTAGTTGTACTGTTCCACATGAACTGTAATTAGAATAATGTTATTAAAATTTCTTTACATATAACTGTAATCTCCTTTTCATTTGGGGACAACTTATATAATTGTTGAACCGATATCCACACTTAAAGAACAGAATGCCAATATAAAAATACAACGATGGAAAAATCAAAGCTAAATTATTTACAATCTTTTTCCAACAATATTCCTATGTTGCCACCGGATTTTAAAGAAAATAATCGTTATTTCTAATTTTATAAAATGTTTCAAACTATCCGTTCAAAATAATTATTTACATTTTAGCGTCCAGTTTATTTCGCGCGACGACCATGGTTGGAAATTATGACAACATGAGTTAGTATGCATGAGTATTCAGGATATTCAACTTTAAAACAGTTCAGTATTACTGTTCGAATATTCAAGTTTAAAAAATATCAATTTGTGGAAAAACCCTCATCATTTTGCTTTTCTACAGAGAACGAAAGCAATTCAGCTCTTGCATTGTCGATATCTTTCTGAATCTTAATGGTAATAAACTGAGATTTTCATATTAGCTGCCCTATAAATCTGGTTTAGAAATTATAGAAAAAAATTGATACGTTTTGCACATGCACAGTAAAAATTGTTTAATACAAATACTCATATTTCCTTTAATATTCAAACTATTTACATCAGATTTTAGTACATTGCTTCTCCAACATAATATCAAGTATTCCAAAAGTTTCGTAAGATTTTGTTGAAAATTCTGAATATAAAAAATATATGTGCTTCAAAAATGGTTATTTTTTAAGAAAACCTTTATATTTTACCGATTTCGTGTATTTTCACGAAAATGCATGTAAATATTACAATATCACACAAAAGAATTTATGCAAGTTTAAAGCAATTATCAGGTTTCTGTGAATCCGGGTAAACCGAAATCCGTTTTCGTCATCATCCGTGTCTGGTTGGTCTAAAAATGCGCTCTTGACCGTATCATCAGTGTAAATTGAGAAATTAAGCCTCTTCTTCACATAAATGAAAAAAGTTGCTATTAATTCAATTTTGTACAGTAATGCAACGATTCTCAACCTGTTGGTCGCGCACCACCCCCAGGGGGCGTGATAACGCTGAAAGGGCAGTGAACATACCGAAAAGAAATATTTTTTTAAAAAAATAATTATTTTTCTGAAAGGAAAGTAAAGCAAAATATATTTTGACATAATAAATTGACACTGTTATAATACACTTATAAATAGGATTGTATCAATACTGCACAATGACTTTAGTAATTAACTTATCAATACTTAAATAAAAACAAGTTTAATAATTATTACTGATTCCGCTCGATAGACTTCGCGGATCGGTGTTGCCAAATATCTATTAATTTACTTATTCTTGGTAATTGAAAGGTTTGTAATTAAGCTCGTAGAGAAGAGTTAGCTTCAAAATACCAAAAATACATTATTATTATATACATTGTTATTGTATGAGACAGGGGTTGCGCGATGAAAATTATGATTGAAAATTGGATTGCAAATAGTGAATGGTTGAGAAACCCTGCACTAATGACATCTGTTACGTCGTAGAGAAGCAAACGGATCCTCACCGTCATGGCTTTCCGCACAGAAACAGTAAAATTATTTCCTCCTTTGTTTCTTCAACACTTGGTATATTTTCAAGTACTTAAATAAAATTTGATTCTGATTTTAAGAAGCTTTACTGTAAAGAAATACAAATTTTAAAAAGAAAGTGTTTCTTTAAATAAAGTGGTAAACATGCAATGCATAAGAATTTTTTAATATGAATATACTAAAGGAAGAGCAAATTAAGTATCGAATTTCTTTCTCATAAAAATTTAATTCATCATTTTCAATACATCCGCTTATTTTATTTACAAGATTTTTATACGGGTAAGATTTGAATCTTTATTTGTAAACACTGAAAGAGAAGTTAAGTTATAAAATCTTGTTTTCAAAGCGCCTGCAGCGTCTCAAGTGCAGGAAATAAAAATTAATTTAACACGCAGGTTCTTTTCTGTAAACGGTTTATACTGATTGTTCTATACATATTTTTTTACATGTACACAACATTTAACATGTTCTCCAGCTGAATCAAAATGATGAGAGATTTTCTACAAGTTGTATTTTTAAAACATGAATCTTCGAATATTAATAGTCGAACTGCAATTTCAATTATGTATTTATTTTAAAAATATATGAAAAAGTATGCTTAAGTACTCCGGATATGCAACTTTCATACAATTCAATTTTGCTAATCGAAGATGAAATTTTAAAAAATATCAATTTGTGAAAGAGCCCTCTTCATTTTGCTTCTCTTAGAGCAAAAAGCAAAACTGCTCTTGAAACGGCGATATCTTTCTAAGTCTTATCGGTAATGAGCTGAAATTCTTATATAAGCTTCCCTAAAAATCTGGATTTGAAATTATGAAAGAAAAATTATTCTATGTTTCGCACATGCACATAAAAAATTGTTTACTACAAATACTCATATTTCCTCTAATATTCAAGGTATTTACATCAGAATTTACGACAATGCCTCTCCAACAGAACAAGTCAAGTAACTGTAAGTTTCGTACAATTTTGTTAAATACTGCGAATATTATAATAAAGAAATATGCTTGAAAAGTGGTGAATTTTTTAGAAAAGTTTTCTATCTTACCAAATATTTAAGCTATTTTTACGGAAATGCATGTAGATAGTGTGCTCATGAAGCAAGAAAAGCCAAAAAGTTGTAAATCATCATCAGCTTTCTGTAAAGCGGGGTGAGCCAAAATCCCCTTTCGTCTTCATTTGTTTCTATTTTTTCCCTATATCCCCTTATTTCCGAATCTTCAGTGTAAATTGAGAGATTGAGTCACCTTCTTTACACTATCGAAGTTCAAGAAAAATACATTCATCCTTTCGGAAGACATTAGAAAAAATATTCAAACCTAAAGGTGTTCACTTTTTTCTGTCTCCCACCTTTATATCCAATAAGCTCAAAGATTATGATTGTTTATCTTTAATTCTTTTTACTGCCTGTTTTAATTCAGCGGAAATGCAGCTGGACGTCAAATGTACCGCATCATTTTAATTTCGAAATTAACCCTATGAGCCCTATCCCGCCTCAAACTGTCCGTTCGACAGAAGCCGGACTGAAGCTCCTGGGTGAATTTTTTTAGGGAAAATACAGTTCCTTTCTTTGTCGACAATTGATCGGGCAACCATAAGTGTCGCCCTCCTGGAATCTCTGTAAAAAAAGTGACGATTCCATTCTGTTTTTGTGAGCGAAAATTCACTACAGGTTTCGAGGCAATGGAATTCTCACTCTAGCCGGGTTCAGAGAGTTAAATACATATTTATGATTACCAATAAGTAAGTGAAGTTGGCGAAGACAACCTGCAATTTGATGACACGGAAGGTTACATGACTTCTAGGATGTGGGGAGGGGGGACGAGGAGGGTGCTATACACTTCCATATTTTTTTTCAGATGTCTGCATTTTGGACATCATTCGACAAATTTTATAGAATAATCGAACTTAATATTTTATTCTACTCATTTACGACGTTCGGATCAATATAATTTCAGTCCTAATTAAAGAATGTGAAATTTTATTACTTAAGTCGGTATTCTTGCGAAATATTTACTGACACAGTTGAAATAATTTATTTATCGAAAGGAAGACTGATATATATTGACTGAGAAATCGGTAAAACTACGTCTGCTACTAGGAGAAATTGTCGGCATAAATCGTATTATATAATCAATGCGATTAGTCGGCGAGTGATACTGATGATAAGGATAAAGAATGAAACTTAAATCAATTGAATAAAAATTCGTAATCATAATAAGGAAACACCGACTGAAAAAAAATTAGGCGAGAATTTTTTTTAAATATCAAACGTGAGTTTAAATATACGAAAGTCATTTATATTACCTACAGAATATAGCATTTTGTAAAATTATGTATGTATTAAGCATGATGCATGAAAATAAAAAAAATCCGAACGAATATTCGTTAATTAAACTTTATTCTGAAAATTACTGAAATAATCAGGCTGCACAAATTGAACGCATGTTACGGACACAATTAAACTGTTCACTGTGGAAGTAGCAGAAGAAGGTCTCACAGCCCACATATTTCAGCCAATGTTGTTCAAATGAAGGAGTATGGAGGAGGTTACTGATATCCTAGAGACCAGTCTTGGAAAAATGCTCATATGAATGCTCGATAAAGATTATTATTAAAATTTTTCAGGTATTTTTTAATTCCTTGAAAGTTGAAAGGTTTCTATTTATAGTGGCACTTGACTAATTGGAACGCTTCTCACTCATATTTGTCAGTAATTCGAATTTTTCTCCGGTTCCTTTTATTTCCTATTAAAATAGTGTTAAGATATGTCTATAATTCGAATAGATTTTGGTTAATTCGATGTCGCAATTTAAAATTGTAGTCTCTTTGAATTTGTTTTCAGTATTTAAATACGTAACATGTATTTTCTGTGATCGATAAAAAATAATTTTCAAAACCCTTCTATCTGTAGAAAGAGTAGAAAGTTCTGTATGTGGATAAAAGAATGTAATAGTAATGGAGTATTTTTCAAGCTATTAGAGGAAACAAAAATTTAATGATTGAAAATCCTGTTTCGGTTTAATTTCAAATTTTTTTTCCTCCTATTACCTTAAATTTTCTTATTATCAGCTATGAATTATGCATCACCTATGTTTATAGTCCGACTCTACCGAATCAGTATAACATTAAACAAAATGTTAACATACTTGCGTCAGCCATTCTCATATTGGTCATGTAGTCATTTTATTCCCAGGCTTAATACTTGCACAAGAATTTTAGTATACTTGTTCTGCCTTACTGTTCTGCACGATTTTTGAAGCGAGTTGTTTGGAGAAGTGCGAAATTGCCTTTTAACGACAGCTGGCTTCGTGTTTGTATGCTATCCGAAAAAGATTATTTTTGAATAAACTTTCTTTGACATGACCATCTTTCACATTAAGCTGGATATTTAAAATTGTCAAACATTTCTTCACAATTTAATCAGTGTTTTAATCATAATACTTCTCAACAAAAGTTGTCACTAAAAAACATAGTATTTGCAACAGTCAATTTCGGTTTAATTTTTTTAATTGTTTTTATTAGTTTTCTTCTTCCAGGAAAAGTTTATATGAAAAGTTTACTATTATTCACGAACAAATTTATTCTAAATCTTCAATGTTTGTACCCTTTCAATATTCTTTGTCATTTCCAGCAAAAAAAATAACTAGTCAAATGAATCGGTGGTAGAATATTATAGAGAATATTTTTCAGAAGAACAAAACTGTGTACGCGTTGAATTGCAAATGCTTCTAAATTCAGTGAAAAATGCTTCAATTTTGTAGATATTTTAAAAGTAGCATTTAAATTGCAGAACGTTCTACATTCGACTTTCGATATTATTCGTTTCATTCAAACAACACCATTATCTTTAGAACTTTGTGAAAGATAATTTATTATATTAAAGGTGGTCTCCCACCATATTCAAACGAACATAAGTAATGAACATTCGGATTAAATAATGGAAATCAAGATCGTATAAAGGAAAGCAAAAATTAAATAAATAAACTCAGAGTTAAATGAAAATAACCAAAAGCAAGCAAGGAATCCATTCTAGTCCACTTTTTCAAGGGCTAAGAACTATTTGAAATGGATTCAAAATAATATTTGGGAAATTTTTCTGTAAGAAGCTAGCATTACGCCATATATAGCTTCTCATAGCCCGAAATTTTTCCAAACAAAGGACAATGTAGATCTGAACATCAGAAAGCATATTTTCAAAAGAAAAAGAAAAAACACATCCATCAAAACGCTAATATGATTGATTAAAAATGATGGTCATCTAGCTACATAAAAATAGACTTCATAAATAAAAAATTTAACCTATGCCTAATTTAACCTATTAGAAATGAGAACAAAAGCATTAATGTAATCACAAACCCACCCGGATTAATTAATGTCACTCTTTTCTTTAAAAGGTATTCGCATTGTTATAAGCTAGTGATCTTAATTACGGTACTATAAAAAAAAGTTATAAACCAAAGTTCGCTTTAAAGAAAAACTCCATTTTTATAAAAATAAGTTTATCTCGATGGAATATTTTTGAGTTTATTTTCATTCATGAAATTTGTTTTAATTATATAGTATTAATTTTTGTCCTATTCTCTTACTGTTATTTGGGGCCCGTGGAGGCCTGATGATAAGGTCTAGATTTGGGGCCCAACTTGACATTCGAGACCCAACTCT
>BGPR01008280.1:0-64747 GCA_013235015.1 Araneus ventricosus
AGTGAATTCTGAAACTGCTAAAACTGCTGCTGCTTCTTGTTACTGCGTGATCCTTTCAAAGTATGAGAGGATAATAATTTTCTGTTTCTAAACTTATTATGATCCCTTCATTTCTGGTCAAAACGGTTCTCGTGCAATATGCGCAACAAGAAAGGCGTCGCACGTTTCATGAATTATCATGAACACCGACTCATCATTTCCATCTCTTTCGAGAAAGGATCAAATAAAGCTCGCAAATGTAATTAGTAATGAAAATTTATTTTTTAATTCAGTGTTTTTTGCATGAAGCTAATTTTCATTTGGGGAAATACATTTCTCACGCTTGTTCTGAATAATTTTGCTATATCGACTAGTGATTATTTTTCAATCACCAACTTTCTCAACTTACACATATAATAAAATATTTAAATTAAAAGGAATCTCATAAAATTGATTCAAAGAATGTTAAAAAATTGAAAAGGCGGATGGATTATCGTTTATTTGGTAACCACAGGTAAACATTTTTCAAATCGTATGAATAACAGAAAATTAATCCTTTGTTAAACTTGATGAAAATTACGTTAGATAGTCCTTTATTCCCATATCATTTGCTTTGAATCTTACGGAAAGAGTATTCTCATCATCTCGTATCTATTAAACTGATTTTCAATAACAAAGTGACGGCAGTCATCATTCTATTAATAAATAACAGTGACGGAAACGTCAAAATTTTATCCGATAGTATTTAATTTCTAACACTGTGCTGGTCATGGGGGAAGATATTCTTCTTGCCTGTTCTTTTCGCTCCCGTCGTTTTTGAAGTTAGGAATTATTTTCTGTTTCATTCTTCCACGTTTTTGCATCGTAGTCCAGATGTTTCTGACTTTGTTGCAGAATCATCAACTTTTGCAATAAAAGTTATAAAAAACAGCGGTTGAAATTGTACTATGAATTTTTTGAGAAGTGAAACTAGCATGTTTACATCCTGCAAACCCTCGATCGACACGGCTTCCAATTCCTAACAAAACATTTGACCCACGAACCTCATGTAAGTTCTGAGGAAAAAACACAGAAGATTATTCACAAATCTTTGTTTCTTGTGCAAACACACTTCATAAACTTACAACAATCCTGAATCGCGAATTTCTATACAGGAGAAGGACGTTAAATAGCGCCATCTACAGGACACAACATAAAATATTTAACGCTCGGCCCCCGATGTCGAATGTCGGCAAAGGACTAAAATAATTTCTTCTGAAATGGAAGTCCATTTAAAAGAATTTTCCAAATTTTTACACATTCCTATAATAAAAAAAACATTAAAACACGGAAAATGAAATATACAATAAGAAGAATCAATTTGAATCAGTCGGCTGGCGAACAAGTTTAAAAATTGTTTTCTTCATATCTCTTATAGCTGTTTTAGAATTCACTGATCTAACATAGTTATCAGCTCCCTAAAAGGTATCCAGGCCTCTCGCTATTCCTCACTTATTTTTGTGTCTTATCAATACAGAATCATTAATATTTAAATTGTCAGGAGGTCTTTTCTACTTAGTTCTGTCTTGCATCTGAGTCTGATAATATTTCCAAAATGATTTCTAAAATTATCATGATGTCTGCGAAATCAACCTCAATCTGTCACGAATAAACCGTCAGAAAAGTGTCGGAATTTTCTTGCAGCTCTTCTCACGCGAAGTAATGACAAGGCGTAATCACTAAAAGGTCTTCGCGATTAACCGAAGCTGCAACCAAGGTTCAGGAGTTTAACACCGTCTCTATCTAGAATTGAACGATCATAAACTCTTCCTGCTTGAATACGTGAGATCTTATCACTCATTTCAAATGATACGTCATCGATTTCTATGCTGCCTCGCAAAGGCTTTCGAAATAAGGAAATGTCTGATTCATCTTCCAGATGACTCTGTCATTGCCTAACCACCGTCCTATCGCCTCTGTGCACCAGAATTTCAGAATATGTAAAGCCTCGACGAATTTGGTACCACAACCGCTGTATTACTAGAAAGGGTTTCCCTCTCCGACCGAGGAAACACTTTTAACTTGTAATAATCGCGTCAGAAGTCAATTCACTGACGAACTCCATGTGCACCGACTTTGTGATGAAACACACGAAAATACAGACATACATCTTCATAGATGTATCACCTCTTCCACGACAAGGATTGACCAAAAATGCTCAGAAAATGCCTGTGCCTAATCTCAAGAGGGCTTTGCCAGGTCTAACACGTGATGTAAGCAAATCAACCATTATTTGCTTTGAGAAATCTGAACGAAATCGTGCTCAAACGACGAAGTTCTTCTCTACTTTTCTATTAGACCTTGTTCCTCCCCCATTATCCAATGGACCTGTTTCAATGTAGAATAAACCAAAGAACTTATAAGAGAAGAAGGGACTCTTCGAAAACTTGGCAGTTTGCCAAAGACCAATTCTGTCGAGTGTGTTTGTAAGTAAGCAAACATTTAGAAAGTCTTGCCAGATCCTGTTACGCAAAAGAATGCGCAGGGGATTTGATTTGTTTTGATCGTGGCGTGGATTCGGAATGGTACTTACTTTGGTTAACTCGCAACGGAATTTTTTTTTTGGTGTCTTTGATTCTTCTAGCTTGCTTCTAAGTCTGAGAGAACAGAATTCAGTACGAATTTTTGGCATATGTGTTTTTGCAACGCCGCTCGTTCAAAATCGCAGGAGGTGAAATATTTTAGCTTCCCTAAAGACGAAGAAAGGTATGTACGAATTTTACTCATTTTTCAACCTTCGGCTTAATGTATACATAGTTCGTTCTCGTATCAATAAATTTCTTTAATTCTCGCGTTGTGTTTTATAGAGCCGCATAAACCCAGCATAACAGGATGGCAAGTCACAATGTCTGCTTTCCTTCTTCTGGTACCTGAATTATTTGAAAAAATGAAATTTTTCCTCCTCAGTCGCCTCAACCAAGATGCCTTAGAAAACTATTTTTCTCAGGTATGTTGTTCATTGCTTGAAATTAATTTATTTAATTATAAAATTTGAGTTTGGTAAAAGAAAGCTGAGTAAATTAATAAATTGCTTTTATTTTATTGAACTTATTTAATACAATTTTTTCATCATTTCTTTAGGTATTTTATGTCAGATTTCAAATTATTTGATTATAAACACAAATTTGGAAGGTTCAATTTATTTCAAAATTTAACAATATTTTTAATATTTAAGAAACCTTTTAAGGCTGGCTTAAATGAAAAATGATTAAATTGTGTAAAATAATTTGCTGATGACCATAAAAAATACATAGAAACTTAAAAATTTTTACTAGTTCCATGTGTTTAATTGATATTTTCTCTTTAGGTGAGGCGAAAAGGGGGTAGCAATGACCATCCTACTCCAGTGTACTTCCTGCAGAGGACACGGATGTTATTAGCTGAAGGGATGTTTGTTATGTGTGGAAATGCCAACTGTAAGCCAGATGATGACATCATATATGCCAAGAACGCAGCAACTGCCACTAATATTTTTTTCTCATTTAAAGAGTTTGCCGACTCAAAAACCGGATTACAATATCCTTTGCAACTCTTTGTAAATTGTTGAAATTTCAACTATATTTTTTCAAACACAAGTCATGAAAGTGGAATTTTGAAAAGATTAATAGTAAATTTGAGGGCAGTTGAAAATTCTTTTTTGACTTGCAGTGAACATTCAACTGAACTTCGGAAATTGATAATAAATTTATATGCTAGAACAATGCTGTACAACAAATTAAAAATTATTTCTAATAAATAAAGTAATTTTTTTAAAAAAAACAAAAATTTGCAATAAAATCTAAAAATATATATAGCCATCATTTATGTATATTTCATTTTATATTTTCTTTAGTTCAATGTATTTGATATATATTTAAATTATATTCAAATATAAATGATAAATGGCCATTTTATTTCTTTATTAAGATAAACAATTACTGATGAATTGATTTTGAATGTATTACAGTAAAAGCTTAACTAGCCGGAATGCTCGGGAAACGCCGATTTCCGGATACCTGAAAAGTCCGGATAGTTGAGTGTGACGAAAAAAGTCGGGGGGGGGGGAATTGTAGCCTTTTTTTTAAAAAATTTTTGGCCAAATAGTTTGTTTTTGCCATTTTGAAATATGCATTAAATATAATTTTTAAGAAAACTTCTGTATCTTCCATAACATTGTATTTGCAAAACATATTAAGAAGATTTTAATTTAACATTGATGATAAAAAAATATGATCTCCAGCCGAATTTTTACCGTAAATATAGAGATTGTAAAAATATAAAGATATAAAAATAGCCGACGAAACTGAAAAATATTCTACTCATCAGGCATAATAAAACTCTTTTAAGTGATCATAAACAAATTCCCGATTGAATATCAAAACTAATATCTTTTAAAAAACCGCAAGGGTTATTGCGCAAAACACTCGCCCTCTAATTCTCCCGCAAGTGATATTACGTAATCGGAATCAACATCTGCCGGTGTTCGTAGAGTATATAAATAAAAGAAAAGAGACTTACCAATCTGCTGCCCCCATACGTTTTTTTTTTTTTTTTACCGATTTTGTACCTTTACCTCTTTTTTGATTGTCGATTTCGTTTTTAGATCTCGTTTTTCTGCGAAAGTTGAGGATATTTTATTATTATTATTATTTGGTTTCCACTTTAGCTTTTAACCCCCCTCCCCGCCATAAAGCAGGTCTGTGTACGTCACAGTACTGTATATTGCTTTTTCCCCCTTCTACGCCCCTCCGTGCGGAGCGGACGTTGCATTCCAGAAATAAATTGTCGGCATGAATAGAACCGCGCGCACGGATGTTAAATTTTTAGAAAAACTCATTTTCTAATTTTTCCTGTTAGTTGAGCTTTTCGGATACTTGAATGCCGGATAATCGAGAATTTACTGTAGTGAAATGCTTTAAATTTTTTCTACATCCTATTTAATTTTGATTGTGTTTCCATAATTGATCTTTATCAAACTTGTTATGAAGGAATTACCCTCTTCAAGAATTTGAACTGTATGAAAGAATATTAAAACTGCATGAACTGTATTTTTCTATAAGTATGTTATGATGGTTCTATACATCCTATTTAATTTTGATTGTGCTTCCATAATTGATCTTTATCAAACTTGTTATGAAAGACTTACCCTCTTAAGGAATTTGAACTGTATCAAACATTTTGCAGCGTATACATCATTGTTCAATGTATTGATTATAAATTGTTATATGGTAACAGTTTACTTGTAGTTTGTAAAATTTTTCTATAAGTATGTTATAATAGTTCTATAGAAGTAGTCATTGGTTTATTTTAGTCTTAAATTTGACACACCCATCACCGATGCTTTTTATCCGCTATGACTCAATGAAACTCCAGATGAGTGTGAGGCTAGACATTAAGTAAGAATGCATCAGAGAACTGAGAGTTCGCTGAGTGCTGAGTCTTCAGGTTGTTCGCATATTTTTGATGGCCTTTTTTCACAACTTTTTGTTGTTTTAAATATTCAGTTGGATAATCCTTATCATTATACATCATAATTGTCCTGACAATAATGCTTTTTGTAGTATCGAAAGAGGTATTTTATTTCACTCCTCTTCGACAGCTTTCCAATGTCTACAAAGGGCTGCTTGCTTTGTCTTGATGCAGCTCTACTGATTGATGGCATTGCAGCACTCTCTTTGCTTTTAATTTGCCATTATCTGAAAAACCTATCACCATCAAAAACCACTTAGAAAAACTTCTTTAGATTCTTTGAACAATGTTTTAATGTATTTTTTCTCCTGTTGATGTACACAAATTGATCTTTTTTTTTTCTTGCATTCATTTAAGTAGACCTATATTTCATCTATTGCTAAAATGATGTTTTTTTTTTTTTTCATTTTTCTCCTGATAATTTCTTTTCAAAAAGAATTCTAATAGCTTGCTCTGGGTTCAGCGATACAACGTGGAGAAAGATGATAAGCATTTTATTTTTATAATTTAAATCAGTGTTAATAATTTTGTTTACAGTTGACACTGAGCATTGTAATGATTTTTATATATACCTTTGACTTGGAGAATTTTGTTTTAACATTAAATATCTCCCCCTAGTAGTATTTGATGACCTGCGTTTTTTGCTTTGATACGTATTTGGAACAAATTTTCCACTTGAAGCCAGATTTGGACATTTTTTTTTTCCTTTCATATTAAGAATATTACCTATTGTGTCATTATACATGAAAAAACCATGGCTTTCACAACGTGTTTGAAGGGGTGTAGTGGAGGGGGCACGCGAGGAACGGCGTACCCCCACTGGTTTTTTGATAAAATCCCATTTTTTCGTCAATTTTGCAGTTTTTATTTTATTAATTGTAGAATTTTCATGTACTGTAAAAATTTTTTCGCTCTTTTAAAGTTGGTTAAAAAGTAAAAGTTCTGTGTGCAGTATCATTTCTTGCTGCCTGCAGCTGTATGGTGTTTGTATTTTGTAATGCCTTTTTTTATTTAGCATTAAATTATGTTATTTATTTACATTAAATAGGAAAAACCTTGCTTTAAAGTGGTTATAATTTAGAGAATTTTAAAGCAAATGCAGTCAGAAACAAAAGTTTCTATAACACTTTTACATGTTATTTTCAAAAAAAAAGTGTACATAAAATAATGGAATTTTTATCGTTCTCCCACTGACAAATTTGCCATTTCAACACTGTTGTTGGAATAACTGAGCAAGAAGAATTCTCTGCAGAAAGATTCAAAACCCAGCCTTCCATTGATTACTTCTTCATTGAAAACCTAGCTTTCCAGTCATTACTTCTTCATAAGTGCCATTTTCCATGTAAAAAAATTTTTTGGTAGCATATAATAATTTATGCTTCCAAAAATGTAATTGATGTGACCATTTTTTTCCTATATCAAAATGAAATAGTCTAAAAAATTTGCAAACACACTCTGTAGTTAAGCTGTCAACTTCTTAGCAAAAGGAGCACTATTGACAGATTATAGCACTAAGGAGGATAATGATATGAATGTGTTCATGTTTTAGATGTTTTGTTAAAACGGCTCTTTGCAAGACGTCTTTTTATAAGTACAAGAAATCCTTTAAAAAGTTGCTTATACGTAAAAAAAATTATTAAAAGTTCAACAATAGATTTCTTCATCTCGTATTGTAATTTTTTTTTTTCAAATTGAATGCTTTTTTCATGCTTAGCATTTATTTCTTGTACATGATAATCATTTATATTTTAATTTTTGTATATTGTATACAAATGCTGCAGCTATGTAAATATTCCTTACTTAGCTTGCACAAAACTCATTCTACAATTCAGTAATGCACTTATTGCCAAATTAGTTGTAATGCAATTGCTATTTTTCAGTTATCCTTTTTAGTGTGAATTACATGTTTCTTTTTTAAAATGTGTTTTGTTATGATTTTCATTTACTTATGTAAATATTCTATGTTTTCTTCTGATTTCTGTTTGTTGCTTATTCTGAATAAAGTGTCAGTAAATTGTTTGAAAATTATTTTGTTTCAAAAGTGAAAGTCTTAAAAATGATTGAAGTAATTATAAATGTTTATTTTTAAAGTTATTTTAACAAACTTTGGTTTCCTTTTACTCTATTTGATATGCAAAAATTTAGACAAAAAAATTAATTAAATACAAAAAAAATGTTGACTGATTTTACCGATTTAGACCTACAAATATATATTTCTTCTAAACAATCAAGTCTTATTAGGAAAATATTAATATATGATTTTCTACAATTATTTATGAAAAAAAACCTTTTAAATTTTTGTTTCTATTTTTTCCTATATTTTTATCAATCGTGAAACTCTTAAAAAGCCTACTAAATGTGTTCTATGAACGTAAAAAGCGCTAGGAAAACGATCTAGACGCCTGATCAGGAATGGCCATGAGCGCGATATCTGGAAGTTGCTTTTCCTGCCGAGCATATTCCTCGCCAGGCACCAGGTAGCGCTGCGGTCGTTGGTTAACATTACGTCTATGGAAGTGTCCCTTCTTCACGCTGTATGTTCTTTGGCACAACACACTAAAGAATTGATAAAAGTTGCAAACCATTATCATCTTTCTGTAAAATTGGTGAACCAAAATTCCTTTTAGATTACATCAATTTCTGGTCGGTCCCCAATCTTCAATGTAAATTGTAATTTAAACCTTTTCTTTACAAGGTCGAAGTTCTTCCAGCCTTTCGAGATACTAGAAAAAAAGCACGAATTTCAATAATTGTCCCCCATTTCGGTTAGCACAGCTGACACCTCTTAAAAGCACACTATTATAGATATTGACTTGACCCAATGATCAAGCCCTCCTGACGAAATCTATACGATCACGACTAGGTGTAATGATGATTATTTTTGTCAACTCAAATGGTTAAACTTTTATTTTAGAAAAAGGTGCAGTAAATTTTTTCGTAATAATCCCAATGATCAAGCCCGCCAGAAGAAATCTATACGATCATGACTAGGTGTAATGATGGTCATTTTTCTAAATTCAAATGGTTAAACTTTTATTTTAGAAAATGGTGCAGTAAATTTTTTCGCAATAATCTCGATTGATGATCGAATCCACAGAGGTCTCACTCCGAAGTTTGGTAAACGATTGCAGCGCCCCATTATCCACCTGTATAAATTTACTCTGCCACTTTGAATCCCGTCCATTCAAATGGAAACCCAAAGTTGGCTCCATATTTTTGTGCAGCGTTGTTTACGGTGTTCGATTTCCATTTTGATAAAAACAGGTAGGTTTGATAGTATTTCCAAACTTATATCAAAGACGATTTGCATTAAAGAAAAATCCAGCCCTACCCCAAATTAATTGTGGTGGTTTCAGCTCCTTGGGGCCACAGGCTCCACCATCTGAAAATCTGATACATTAGGGCTTAAGTGGAAATGAAAACTACACCTGATAATCAAACTGCATAAACCAGTGTGAGGAAAATCAAATTTAGGAGTAAATGAAATCAATAAAAAGATACAAACTACATAAATACAAAAGTAGGGTTTTTTTTTTTAATAATTTCAAAGGTTTTTTTTTAAATTTACTAGGAGATAAAAAAGTTCTGAAAAATTATCTGAGGCAGTAAAAGGTTAAAGAAAGGAATGCACAACATGCGGTGGGAAACTCAGAGTGAAATAGTCATTCTCGGTCTTTTACGATTCTGTTTACCATTATGACCATAAACAGGAATTTTGGCTATTTCGGGGTTATTGATATCCTGTAGTTTTCCATAAAATTTTTTCGCAAGTTTTTGAACGAACTGCTGAAGGGAGGGAACATTTAATGCATTTCGTATATTAATATTTCGATGGTACCACCTGGCGTTTACAATCATTCTTAGGGGTGTTTTTTTTTTTTTTTTTTGAAGCACCTGAATGCTTCGTAAGTTACTTTTGGCAGTGCAAGCCAAATGGGACTCGCGTAGGTGAGAATTGGTCTGGGATACGCTAAATAGATCAGTGCCTTTTTGTTGAGATTAAGACTAGAGTTCCTACAGATTAAAGAGTATTGGACGCTTAATTCTTTGTTATATTTTTCCTTGATCTTTCTAGTATGGGCTCGGAAGTTTAGTTGCTTATCCAGAATAAACCCAAAATATTTCACTTCTTATTTCCATTCGGCCAGTCGTCATTCTTTTTGTTAAAGAGAATTGCCTCTGTCTTGTCAACATTTAGTTTAATTTTCCATCGCACAAGCCAGGCTTCTAGATTTTTAAGGTAGTTTTGAAGAGGTACAATAGCTTTATCAGGGGTTTCACCTTGCGAGATTATGGCCGTATCATCTCCGTAAAGGCTAAGCATAATATTCCTGACCTGTAGGATGTCATTCATGAACAGAACAAAAATTATAAGTGCCAGAATTCCCCCTTGGGATACGCCAGCCTGAACTTTTCTTGGTGAAGAGTCTCAGTTTTTAACAAGAACAGTGAAGTGCCTATTCGTAAGATATGATTGTATCATCTCAATAATATATTGAGGAAATTTGTAAGCAATTAATTTGTGAATCAGACTCTCGATCCACACTTTATCGAAGGCTTTTGCAATATCTAAGAATATGGCAGCAGTAGCCAGATCGGAATTCTTCCCTTCATGAATATGCTCTACAACTCTAGGGCTCTGATGGGTCGTGAAATGTTGTGGGTACAACCAAATTTCTGAGGCATGGGAAGCCTGAGTTTTGTGGCATGTGTTAGATGCCTATTTCGGATTAATTTCTCTCCTAGTTTGTCGAGAGTTGGTAACAACGAAATTGGTCGGTAACTAACTGGGTGAGTGGGATTCTTGCCCGGCTTCAAAATTGGCAGAGCTCTAGCCGTTTTCCAGCAGTTAGGAAAGTGTCTGAATTTGAACATGTGATTAAAAATTTAAGTCAGTTTTAGGATAATTTTAAGAGGCAAATTTTTTAGCATCTTAATTGTAATGGAGTCAATTCCAGGTGCTTTGTTGATTTTAATGTGCTTCATAAAGAAAATAATCTCAGAAGATTGTACCTTTTTGAACTTTGGAGTGCGGATTTCATTTCTCGGTATTTGGGTCACCAAAATAAATGAGGGTTAATTGACTGTCTAGATGATCTGTAATAATTTCCCCTTTTTCGAGGTCCGTGTGCGCATGCAAATTGGTGCCTGGGTTTTTGAATTGATGAATTTCAGATCTTTTAGATTTCAGCCTCTTAGTACGACGCCAGAGGGTGCCATCATATATGTTTAACTGCTCGTTTTGGCTAATGTGCATACTTTGATTGAATTCGGACACTGTATTTCTAAACCTGGCCTGTGCACGGTTAAATAAATTTTTTGAGGTAAGATCTCTGAATCCTTGCCAGACCTTCTTCGATCTATTTCGTTCCGTTGTTAGTTCTCTAATATGAGGGGGCAGAAAAAGTTCCTCGTGAAATTTTAACGGCCTACAGCTATTATTGCAAGTATTGGTAATGTCGCTCATAATTTAGTGACTTCATTCTCAAGATCCTTGGAATTTAAAATTTTGGGGAATATAATTTTAACATTTTCATTCAAATGATATTTAAAATTGTCCCAATTCGTCGAGACATTTTACCTTTTTACAATGAGAGGTACAATATTGAAATCAAAGTTCAATATTACCGGATTATGATCCGATGCAAGGTCAGCAATAATTTCGATTTTATATCTATAGGCGATTTATGGTTGTGGCTGAATTCGGTCCATATCTAGTGGGGGTTGTGGGGGGGCAGTATCTCAAGATTTTTACTGTGCACATATTTATATATGGCTTTACCTGTTGCATTTATGCGTTTACAATTCCAGTTGGTATGATGGGCATTGAAGTCGCCACACTTTGAGATTCAGTATTTTGTCATGGTCATCTAAAAATCTCCTGTTTACCTGACAGGATACATAATAGAAGCAATTACAATTGGTGGCTGATTAGCCAAGGAAATTTTTACAATCATGTTAGAGACATTGTTCACGTTCGGGATAAATAACTCAACATGATTAAGGTTACTTATCGTTACTATTTTTATTCGGAAGTCATATTTTTTAACAATAAGTCTATAGAAGTACAGGACTACAAAAAATTTGTGAAGAATAATACATACTGTGTCAGCAGTATTGCTCCATATAATCAGTAATTTAAAAAAGTCTATGGAACTGCACGGAAAAAACGAATCTTCGTTAGTTAATTTACAAAAACGAAAATATTTTTTTTAAAGATTACAAATTTTTTCATTAATTTCAATCGTCTTATCGAAACACGTATAAAACTTACCTGTTCTCGTTCCGAGGTATCTTGAATAATTTCTGTGATCGAAGATAGACAACCAGTTTCTTCCTAATGAAATGAAATCACGCCAAGCATGTCCACAAATAGAATATTTAGGGATAAAAATCTCATTTATGCAAAAGTAAGGCGTCTCAACATCGAATTCAACAATATAGCGTCGACCTGTGGGGTTTCCATTTGAAATGGCTGGAATCAAAGTTGGTAGTTCTCTGAATGGACAACGTGGAGGTGCTATAAACTCCTCAGTGAGATCTCTGGTACTCGTTCTCTGTGGCTGTATCCAGGACTTAGTTCATCAGCAGATTATCAAAATTTCCTCGAGATGAAAACATGAAGTTTAAAAGATTCATAAACCCTATTTTGAAGGAATGAAAAATTTGTAACATGCTAATTTATGCAATATCTCTTGTTTTGTTTATGTTTTGACATTTTAAAACTATTATCAATTAGTATACTTCTGCTCAGTGACGGACTGACCAGCTTGCCCGATGGCAAGTGGGCCTCTTTACGCTTCAGTCAATATGGGACCCTCAGGATGTATGTGTGTGTGAGAGAGAGACAGAACGGGAAGAACCCTTTTTCCATCAAATTTCTTGCTCCGTTTCTGAAACAAATAAGGAAAACATGGCATTGTTTTATGTTACAAACACATAACCTCTTCTGTGCAAGTCTAGGACTTAATGACCAGATTTTATTGCCCTTGGAGGCACCTGGCAAGACGGAAGGGATGATCCCTCTGTGCAAGAAGGGGCGGTCCTTGGAGGTGGCTAATGGCAGTGCTTTTTGTTATCGTCGCTGTTTGTGCATTTTACTGTAGCAAAACTGAAGAACAACCGAACTCGCCTAACTTCTAAAATGAAAGAAAAAATTCTTCGGGTTGCTTAAGCTGTTAAAAGTAGGGCAAAAAATCATGCAATTTGACAACCAAATCTGATTATGAAACATTCACATGACATTTCATCGGTGAAAAGGGTCATGCTTTTCTTAGATTTATGTTTCTGGTGTAGGGTTTTCGGTCCTGTTTAATCATTGTAGAAAGAGTAAAGGGGCTTCGTTCCTAATGGACAGATTTCTGGTGATTCTTTCGTGGCAAACAATTCGGTGGGGAAGATGGTATTCCTTTTTTCAGTCAGCAGAGATTAAGACGTGCCTATCTTTAGGAAAGGAAGGGGTGGAATTTGAAAGGAATTCTCAAATTATTATTTCTTTATTTTTACATTGCTTTTAAAGTATTAAATACTCGCCGCTTATCTTTTAATATCTTTTTGATGATACCAATTTAATTGTTATACAATTTTTCTCTAACCGTAATTAACAATTCAAAATTCGATTTAAACTCAATTTGCAACAATGCTTTTATTGTTCTAAAATCAAATTCAAACCAATTTTTTTCTGTCATCAAATCCTTTATTCACGTATTTTCACCACTGTTAAAGTTAAGAAAATATTGCTTTCTTTAGTCAAAGTAAACTTTTAATCTGCACTCAAATATCCCGTTACTTTAGTTACTGTGAGATGTATCGTTTAAATTTTGAAATGATCTTAATCAGTGTGCAAAGGCGTAGCAATCGGGCAGTAAGTGAAGTATAAATGTCACAGATGCCAGTTTTAGAGGCGCCATGGAGACAAAACATTACTGCGTTTGTACAGTTTTTGAAGCGAAATATGATTATCGGTGTAAAAATAATGCCTGTTCCAGAGGGCCATTTGTGCTTGCTAAGCAAATGACGACTGGGGTAAAAAAAAATTATATTCTCTGGGCGACACTTATCTACGCTGTTCCACTGACTATGTTGACAAAACGTTAATATGTTTCTGTCACTATTTAAAGTCAAATACAATAAGGAATCGAAAAATACCACGTACAGGGCACCGCTTACGCAAGTTACGACCCTTATTATGAAAGGGGAGAAACATAGTATGACCCTAGTATCACTTACCGTCACTACTTCACTATCAGTATGCAAAGTCATTAAAGGTTAACCGAGTCTCGTTCCTGCAGAAGAGAGAGGGCCTGGGGTAAAAAAAAGAGGAAAAATGCTTACGGTCAGGCACACAAACACCAAAACGTAGAGAATGGAGGACCATAAATGCATGATATGATAAAAAGCATGATATGAAATATTTCTTCTGTCTCGGTAGCAATGATGGGGATTGGAAGATGGAACTCCAAGACTCGTATGAAGTGGCTCAAAGTACAGAAACAAAATTGAAGAGGTTAGTTTAGCTGCTGGTTGAGGGGTCAAAGACAAAAGAGAGGGAAAAAGAAAATTAACGAAAGACATTACAGTGAAAAGCTGTTTAATTAGGTTTCAAGTGTGATAAGTGCTAAGACTTGAAAATATTTCTACCCCGAGCAACGCCGGGTATATAAGCTAGTAACAAATAAATTAATAGCATAATCTTCAGGGACGATATCTTGCTGTAAGTGAAAAGATAGGTTTAAAATCATTGTAAAAAGCAGATTTATCAAATAACATAGTAACCCTAGTAGCACACTATATTGTTCAATATTGTAAAATTCGAAAAATAAATATTGTGTTACAATATCGAAACAGTGTAAAATGTAAGACTTTTCCTATATTGCTCAATATTGGGTTTCAACATTGATAAATATTGAGCAATATTATACAATATATTTCAGCCTAGTTTCAATGTACTAATTATTTCCCCAAAATTATAAATATTTCGAATAATAAACCTAATTACTTAATAGTGATTGAAAAAAATATTTTCCTCCCATATCGACATTCCATTCCACTTTGTAATCGCCATTCGTTGCGCATACGCACCTGATATTCGAACCCCTGATAGCTTGGTTACTTAAGCCGTCCACTCAGCCACCGAGCCCTTGCCCCCCTGAAAAAATCGAAGCTGTAAATGATATTTTCTATGTTCTTGGTGAATTCCAAAAAATTTTTGGCAATGCTAATATCCGTGAAATTGCGTCAAAATTAAGATCAACGAATGATGTCCTTGACAGAATCCAAATTTTTACTAAATATCTTAAACTCTCAGATTAATTTTGGTTCTTTTTGCCAGCGCCAACTGCCTTCATCCATCTAGCTTCTTTCGTTTCTCATTTTTTGCTCTTTTAAACTAATTTTCTTCATTTTAATATTTTCTAAAGCACATATTATTCACAATGGGACAATCCTATAGTTACAAAATGCCTAAATCTCTACATGAAATGCAGATGATGGTCCTAGCCGGTGGCCAATGAGCTGCAATCCTCGGTATTCGGCTTTTTAATGAAAAAATTATTCGAATGAATTATTTTGAAATCAAATCTTAAATACTATGAATTAATAAACTAATACTAATATTTGTGTGCCAAAATTTTACGTTTACAAAACTTTTAAAAATTTAGATACAGCATCCGGTATTCCTCGGTATTCATAATTTTGATCAATATTGCCCAAAATATTTTATAATATTGTTGTGCTATTGGGGAAATACAGTACAGTCTCGGTTATCCCAAAAAACTGGGAATTTTCGAATGATTGTTTTTTTTGGATAACCAATCAATTACGAAAAAATAATTGTATATGTCTTAGGAGCAATATGAAACAATGAAACCGTGCTATTAAACACAAAACTATATAGGGTGATTAAAAAATCGTGGCCAAACATTAAGGGCAGATCAGGCATATGACAAGCATCCAAACTCACGGAGGAACATGGATGAGCAAACGCCATCTGGCGACAGCAGATGGCATTTAGAATAATATTGCTTTTGCCTAAATTCTGATTTCTTTCTGAATCTTAACAATATTTAACTGAAATTTTGTATATATTCTGCCTTTTGTATCTCTCGTTGTAGTAATGAAAGAAAAATTTCGCCAAGTTTCGCATATGCGCAGTAAAAAATGATTTACTACGTACGCTCATATTTTCTCTAACCTTTAAAGGTATTTACTTCAGCTTTTAATACAATGCTTCCCTGATATATTGTTATGCATTCTGTAAATTTCATACAATTTGTTTGAAAACTCTGCATGTCATAAGAAAAAAAAGGCGAGAAAATTTCGGATTTTTTAAGAAACCTTTTACATCTTTCCGAATATTCGTGCAATATTTGCGAAAATGCACGTAGATATTGTGCACACCGCACAAAAGAATTGATAAAAGTTGCAAAACATTCTCAGCTTTCTGTGAAGCTGTATGAGACTAAAACCCTTTGTTGACTTTACCCTTTGTTGACTTTACCCTTTTATTTATTTACATCAATTCCTGGTCGGTCCCCAATCTTCAATGAAAATTGTGATTTTAAGTCTTTTCATTATATGGTCGACGTTCGAGGAAAGTTCATTCAGCCTTTCGGGGGATATTAAATAAAATGCACAAATTTCAATAATTGTTCCCAATTTCGGTCAACACAGCCGGCACCTCCGAAAAGCATACTATTTAGATATTCGACTTGATGCAATGATCAAATCGTGTC
Organism: Araneus ventricosus; assembly: GCA_013235015.1. Classification (NCBI taxonomy): domain Eukaryota; kingdom Metazoa; phylum Arthropoda; class Arachnida; order Araneae; family Araneidae; genus Araneus; species Araneus ventricosus. Next base: position 16,200 of record BGPR01008280.1, read on the forward strand.
ATTATAAACTATACGATCAGCGGACTGGTGATAAAAACGATAATTTTTCTTAAGTCATATGTTTAAAATTTTTTTTTTAGAAAGTGGTGCAGTATGTTTATACGCAATAATCTCGATTGATGATAGAATCCATAGAGGTCTCACTCCGAAGTTTGGGAAACGATTGCAGCGCCCCATTGTACCACTTGCGGAAATTCATTCTGCCACTTTGATTCCCGTCATTTCAAATGGAAACCCAAAGTTGGCTCCATATTTTTGTGCAGCGTTGTTTACGGTGTTCGGAATGGAAACCCAAGGTTGAATTGTTGAAGGGAAACGCAATTCATTGGGGCTGCAAACCCCATAACTTGCGTGTCTTGATGCATGACAGACATGAGGGAGATGAATTTCACTTATTGAGATAACAATGAGGTTGATACAGTTTCCTTGGGAAAGATGGGTGTGGTTCCCTGCAACAGTAGTTGGTGGGGAAGAGTCAGCTGGAAGACAGGTACAGAGCATAATGGAACGTTGTGGCAGGAGGAGAAGAGTGGCAGGTTCACAGTCGTTGATCAATTGAAGGAGTAACTGGGCAGGTGAGACAGGTGAATCGGCAGGCAGGCACGGAGCATCATGAAGCAGTGGGCTGAAGTGTAGGAACACAATGGTCATCTGAAAGGGTGTCAGGGTTGAAGTGGTTGCAGGTCTTAACTAGTTAGGTTGCAATAGGGATCTTGAATGGAGTACCATAAACAAGAGATTTTTAAATAAATTATTTATTATTTTTCTTTATATTAAATTAAAATTAATGGACGAGATTAAAATGTACCAGAAGATTTAGCCATGAAAGGGGTTTAGAGAGTGAGAGAATATCTCAGCCGCTTTCTATTGCAGGGGTCTGTTGGGTCATAAATTGCGATTTTAGCAATGGAAGCATTATGTACTTTCGAGAGGTCAGCATAGAATTTATCAGAGTTTTCGAATAAATTGGGTGAGAGAGGGGATTTTTAATGTAGTTCTATATATATATATATATACAGGGTGTCCAACAAAGGACTCCCTAATTTTAAAATTATATAACTCGGCAACGGAGATCGATAGAAGAACGAAACCAGTGATATGCTTAGTCTGAAAGCCGTAAAAATCAGATACGAAAGTTTCAAAATTAGTTATAAATGTTGCCGACAGGTGGCGCTGCAGGTTGTAATCGCAGCTCAGATTTCTAGAAGAAAGCTATAAACTGTCATTTGCAAGTAATCGTTGCAATCAAATCACAATCAATTCAAAATAGTCATTTTTCGTGCTTGTCAAGGACAGTTTATAGATTTCTTATCGGATTCGGAATAGCTATTATAACCTGCAGCGCCACCTGTCGGCAACATTTATAACTAATTTTGAAACTTTCGTATCTGATTTTTACGGCTTTCAGACTAAGCATATCACTGGTTTCGTTCTTCTATCGATCTCCGTTGCCGAGTTATTTAATTTTAAAATGACGGAGTCCTTTGTTGGACACCCTGTATATATATATATATATAATTTCTTCATTTCTATGATACCATCTAGCATTTCCAAGCATTCGTAGGGTCTTATTTTCCAGAGCCTGGATTTGGGTTAAGTTTGATTTGGGGGTACAGCCCCATATAGGGCTTGCATAAGCTATAATTGGGCGAAGTTAAGCTGAATAAATCAGCACCTTGTTGTCGATGGAGAAACTGGAGTTTCTGCATATTAGCGAATATTGGTCGCGAAGGGCTTTATTAAATTTTTCTCTGGCATGATTAGTGTGAGATTTGAAAGTGACGTTTTTGCTTAAGATAACTCCGAGGTATTTAACCTCATTTTTCCATTCAACTGGAGTATCATAAATATTAATTTTTGGCCAATCATCCTTTTGCTTAAAAAAATAGGATAGCTTCCGTTTTATCTACATTTAACTTTATTTTCCAACGAATGAGCCAGGCTTCTAATTTATTGATGTAATTTTAGTGTGGGGGGTGAGTGCTTGACAAGACGTTTTTCCTTGTACAAGTAGAGCCGTATCGTCAGCGTACATGCTGATTATAATATTTCTGTCTTGGGGGATGTCGTTCATATACAGAAGAAAAATTATGGGGGCAAAAATCCCCCCTGTGGTACGTCTGCATTAAGTTCTCCAGGAGAGGAATCAGTGCTCTTGACAATTACAGTGAAGTATCTATCTGTTAAATAGGAGTGAATAATTTCGATGATATATCTGAGGAATTTATATGCAATTAATATATGGATGAGGCCTTGAGTCCATACTTTGTCGAAAACCTTAGCTATATCGAGGAAACTGCAGCTGTCACTAGGTTGGATTTTTTCCCCTCATGAATGTGTCCAACAACCCAGAGAAGTTGGTACATTGTAGAAAGTTGGGCAGTAAAGACAAATTGCTGTGGGATTGGGATTCTCATTTTATTAGCATGCTTCATATATCTATTTAGGATTAGCTTTTCTCCGAGTTTACTGAGTGTTGGTAAAAGTGAGATAGGCCTGTAGCTAACTGGTTGGGTTGGATCTTTTCCTGGTTTAATGATAGGAAGAATCCTGGCGGTTTTCCAACATCTAGGAAAATATCTAAGTTTTAGCATTATGTTAAAGATATCAGTCAAATTTAAGATAATTTTGAGGGGAGGTTTCTGAGCATTTTATTTATGATAGAGTCAATTCCCGGGGCCTTTTTGATTTTAGTTCGTTTAATGAAATCAATTATTTCTGAGGGACGGACCTTTTTAAATTTTACAGGGAGACTATATTGCTGGAATGTTTCTATAGAATTTTGAACAGTTTTCTCAGTATTGAGATCATTCAAGGTAAATTGACTCTCAAAATGACTGACAATCACTTCTGCTTTTTCTGAGTCAGTGTGCGCTCGTGCATTTGTTTGCGGATTAGATAGTTGTATTATTGAGCGCTTATTTTTGAGACTTTTGGTCCTTTTCCAAAGGGTGCAATCGTAAACATTTAGCTGGCTGGTTTGTGCAGCGTAGGTACTTTGATTGAATTCATCAATGGCTGTTCTGAACCTAGTCTGCGCTGTATTGTATTGATTTTTGGAGATGGGATTCCTGTCTCTGTGTCAGACCCTCTTTGCTCTGTTTCTCTCAGTTTTTAATTTACGAATATACGGCAGAAGATATAATTCTTCATGTTCTTTTAGCGGTCTAGAGCTACTGTTATACGCATTGGTAATATTTTCGCTCAATTTGCTAATTTCATGATCTAGGTCATCATTATTCGAGATAGACGGGGTAAGGAGTTTGACGTTAGAATTTAGGTAGGTTTTAAAATTGTCCCAGTTAGTGGAAACTTTTCGCTTATTTTTATGTAAGGGGACAATATTGAAGTCGAACTTTAGTGTAACTCGATTATGATCCAAGGAGAGTTCAGCTAATGAATCAATTCCATAATTGTACGAGAATTTTTTTTATTAAAACTTAGTCGATAGTCGTAGCCGAACTAGGTCCATTTGTGGTGTTGGAGGGTTGGTGTAGGAGGTGCAAGAATTTCAAGATTATATTGCATTAAGCAAAGTGTACTAGCGCATTACCAGTGAAGTTTTTCCTTCTGCAACTCCAGTTCGTATGGTGGGCATTAAAGTCCCCGCACATGATCACACTATTATTAAGATTCGGATTTTGTTTACATCATTCAGAAAATTTCTGTTTGGTTTGCACGGTACATAGACAGAGGCAATAATTAGCGGAGGTTGATTAGGTAAAGTTACTTTCACAATAGTATTAGAAATGCAATCAATGTTGTGAATAAATAATTCAACATGAAACTTGACTTGACCAGTTTCAACATGAAACAGAACTTGAAGTCTTCTTTTTAACATTACAAAAATAATAAAATATTTTCTGATGCACACAATATGAATTGGGATAGGTTATATGCAGCTGTTTTATTTCAAAGGGTTAAACTTTTTTTAAATCATCATACAAGCATCAAGGTCAATGTTTTTAATCTTTTCGCTGGAGAAAAAACAAGAAGAATGGGTTTTATTTTTATAAAATTTTAATGATACTAATAAATAGTATTCACTTATTATTATTTTCATATTAAGTTATAGTATAACATTTTTTTCTTGTTAATTGACAAGAAAATTATTTTATATTGTCCTTTTATTGTTGAACCGTATCTGTGTGAATCTTTATAAATGTAATAAGGAATACAGGAAAAGGAAATGTAAAACAAATTTTGAGTTTTAATTTTTTATTTGAATAAATTTGTCAAAATGCTTACCTATTAGAAGAGAAAAAATGTTTTAAGTTTATCGATTAAATATAAAATTACTCAAAGTTAATGGAAAAAGACAAAAAAAGAACAAAAAACCTAAATGGTACAAATATGCATCACTGCACAGTGAAGGATTGGTTAAAAGTTACAGCACTCCCAAGATTACATAACACGAGCCGACACAGACCTTAAGAATAAAAAACTGAAAATTATGATTAAAATATTTTTTAAAACTATCCTAGTTAAGGAAAAAATTACACAACAACTAAATTGGTATTATTTTAATGATAATTTTTTGAAATTTAAGATTGTGTAAAAATTATTTTCATATGATAATATTTTCGGAAGTTATCGCTGAAAAATTCCAAATTCTTGTTTAATTTGTAATTAATTAAAATTTTAAAAAACGCTCGGAGGTGCACATTCCCACCCTTCATAGTATTTTTGTTCCGAATATAGTAACTGTGGCACGACGGACTGACTTGTAGAACACCAACAGATACTTATATATTCATTCGCTTTTATAATTTTTACAATTGAAAATACTTTCAGTTGAAAATATTTTTAAAGAACTTTGTCTTTAAGGAGTTTGAAATCCAGTTTTGAGACATCAGCATATTTGTAATGGTATTAGTGATGAATAATGTAATGACAGTAGTGAAATTTCAAAGATCATAAAGACCAGATTAAGAAATTTATCGTCTGAGGAGAACTTGGAATCCTCTATCTTCCTTTCTGTACAAAAGGATATCTGAGATGATTTGGAAGTAATTATTTACAAATTTACATAGTCATCTACAGTAAACTCAAACGCTTGCTGACTTAGCTTTAATGTAGTGGACCTCATATAATACACTTCTGTACTTCTGATTTGGGAATTTTTGACAGTAAGAAGTATTCTTTAAAAATATTGAAACTGTTAGATAGTTTAAATCCTATTTTCATTTTGGTTAAAAAAATTCTCAAAATAACAGTATAGTTCCAAAATTACAGTGTGCTATAGACACACCAAAATTATTTAAAATTCGGTCAAACATTTAGTTTAGTTATATCAACGTCCCGTTTTGAAGCAACACGAGGGCTATTTTGGGACGGACCTCGTAATTTTGAACCGCGGTCAGATAACGAGGACGACACCTGAGCTGGCAACCCCTTCTCCAAACTTCCGCGCCACACCAGCTGGAGGACGTTTGAGCCATGCGCATGATTTAGCGTGCAGCAGGGCCGCATACACGACAGATCTTCAGTGTCATCGGGTTTCGGGCCTGAGGCCGATACCTCTAGGCCGCCGCTGCCTCAAATTCAAGTATAAATTTTTATTTATATTTGGTATTTCTTACTTCAAATAATATGTATATACTGTATTTCGTACCCTAATAGCATAAGAATTTGTGCGATATCTCTGTTGTTCGATGTTCTGAATGCAGTACAATATCATAAAGATATGACAGCAATATTGTAGAGCATCTTGTGCTAATAGCGTAATATGTGTATAAAAGACTTTTAGATTAGGAATAGGTTATGTTAAATTATTGATTTTAATATATTATATTTATAACTAGCCGCTGCATCCGCGGCTTCGTCCACGTTTATCTGTTCTACATGTATTAAAGAAAAACACATGAATCTTTACGTCCAACAGCTTTCGAGTTCTAGTATTCACCCCCTTAAGAAGTATTGGGATCCTTAACCCCCTAATTGATTACTACTCTAAACCTTTCGGGCGAAAGATATTTTTAATCTCATCGTTTGGCCTATATGTGTAAAGATTGTTTGGAGTTTCCAGACTATTCCAGAACATGCAACAGAAAATTGGCCATGGGAGAAATTTGGAGCTTCTAAGTTGATACCGGCCACTTTTGTTTGACATCGTGATAAGTTTGCCGTGTGTCAAAAAGTCATGTAAGTCAAAATGATAAGTTTGCACGACAATCGCCTTACCAAACCTTTTGCTTAAATTTCATAGAGGGCTCTCAGTTTGAGCTAAGTTCAGATAAAACTGTAACGCTGGATTGTACTGTGCGGCAAGAAGTAGTTGTCATGGCGAACTTGTGGCAAACTCGTTTTGCAAGCGAGGGTGGCGATTCTGCATTGTTAGTTTGTCACAAGTTCGCTTCAAGCTTGACGCGTCAAATTTGCCATGACAAGGTAATATCAAGTCAAAATCAAACTTGCTGCAAACGTACGTGCTATCTGGGGTATTAGCTATTCCTGATGAATCAACGGCACGAGCTATTTGACGTTTATATCGAATTTCACCAAGGATCAAATTGCTTTAAAATGATTTTCAGTTCAATCTGAGGTTTAAAGAAAGAGTAGTCTACCGTTCCCTTCAGCAATCAAATTCATCATTACTTCATAAGTTGTTCGCTGATATTCTGTTTGTCGAGATTTATGTTTCCCCCATATCTTCTGATATATTCACATCGTAGTTTGTTTCCTGTAACAAATCTCTTTTCAAAGCATCATGGGTTGTCTTGTACTGTGCACACTCCCATATTGATTTTAATTTATTATATTTTTAATAAAAAATATGTCAGTGGGGTTATATTAAAATGTTATTGCAGTTTAGATGTTTTCTTTGATATTTCGGAATTCGTAGGTATCATTATTTGAATTTATTTGTCTGTATGAAATGTTTCAAATTAAAATAGAGATTCCATTTCCATTCGGTGTAGAACTGTTCAGGTGCGTCAAATTAAGAAGCAACTTTCAATGAAAAATTGTCTAAGTAATTAAGAAAACTTTTTAAAATGTTTTTTATATAAATTTTGAAAATAGGGCGAAATTTAGTACCTTTATATATTAATTTCCTTTATTTTTCGTTAGGTTATATTTAGGCTGCCAGTGAGGTTGTGTTTATGAAAAGGCTCTGCATAATTACTATATTCTTCTCTATTGCAAAGACATTGAGCATTAATTCCATTGGTTCCCATGTTTAATTAAAGGTTCCTACGAACCTTTAAGATGTAAATAAAGGATTGCTGGCCAGAGATCACATACTAGATTTCATCGATCTAGCTCACTCCGTCATCTGACAGATAGACATAATTCCAAAAATGGTTTTTTTCAGACTCATGGAGGTCTAAAACGTGGAGGTTCATCAAATTCTGGAGGTCGAATATGTGTTAATAGACTTATCAAAAGTTGTTTTAACTGAAAGCGCCATCTGTTTACAATAGATTGAATTAACTAACGAACTTTGCAGAAAGTATGGACGAGTTTTCTGTATTGTTTAATTACATTAAAATGCGGTAACTACATAATTCTGCTGTAATGCTAAGTCAATGGAATCTTCAAAGCGGAAGTCCAAAAGCTATGCAAATAAAATCAAGGTTTTAATATAAGTAAACAAAACAGAAAAGTCGTCCATAATAAAAGAAATTCAGTTATTATTTTAATTTTTTAAAAAAAGCTCTTTACGTCCACTTAGTAAGACTCTTTGAAAATTAAAAGTGTGACTGAAATAACAGTTATTTGGAGCATATGTTTGAAATTAACAATAGCAAAATATTTGATAGTAAAAAAACCGAAAAAACTTCGTGGCCTAGCGATAAAGATTCGAGGACAAAGACAAGGCACCAAAGTGAGTATAATATACTAGGAACCACACTTCGGGGGGTGCAGAATGTTATTGCTTTTATCTCACTTTTTAAAGCTAAATATGAAGTGGGGGGGCGAAAAAATAATAATATGGTTCAGCTGTTATTCACCCTTGCTTCGTCATTGTACGTATATCTTTTAAAAATTACTTCAGATCGAATTTTCTTGTTGTTGAGGAATCGCTGGATGGGAATTCTCAGATCGCTGGATGGGAATAAAGCAATGAAACAGAATGAGATTTCTATCAGTCTTCCTTGGTTAATCACTTGTGAACGACTAAAGTAGGGATAAAGTGGTTTTGGTTTCGATAAATTTGTTCCCTTTTTTTTCCGATGAATCATTTTCCTCAGTTTATCGATGACCGACACAAATTCTTGTATCGTAATCGATTACTTCATGCAGTTTGCATATAATTTTTACAATAGCATATTGCTATAGTATTTTTATGTTTTGAAAATTACCATATACTGTATATATTTAATTGAACGATTTATTTAATAATTCAGGTGTTGTATAAATGTTATAGTAATATTTTTGTGATTTTCAATCCGTAATTTGTATTCATCCAAAAGTTTGGGTAAGATATTTGAATATATCCTAGGTTTAGAATTATTATTTTTTGTATCCGAGTTTCAATTTGTTGGAATTCTTCTTTCCGTATAAATGTCCGAATATACATTATCATATTTAATTCATGAGATTTTTTATATGCTTGTGGAATATTTTACAAAATATTTAGTATTATCAGAAGAATTTTTAAAAATAGTAGGTACATTTTGTTTTGAAAACAACAGCAATATTTAAGCAGAATGATTTATTTTGTTATAATATATGCTGAATAAAAAATGTTTACACCATCTTAAAACTGTTATGATGTTTGTTTTTGTATTAGACTTTTAGATATAGAAAAAATTTAAAATGCCATGAACTTGAGTAGAGACAAATTTATTATTGTTTGTTTAGTATTTTTTCATATCGTTATAATTAAGTATAATGTACATTTCATAATATTAGATATTTATAATTCATCAGAAAAGGTCTTGTAAAACTTGTCAGAAGTGGCATATGGATAAATCTGTTATTATTATCAAATCAATTTCCTTTTTATCATTCTGTTTAAAGGGTTTATGTGGAGTTTACTTCCCTTTGTTTTACACATTTAAGTTTCGTTCTTTTAAAGTGTGACTAGTTGTGATCTTTACTCTAAAAAGTTAATTTTCTTTTTAATTGATGATAAATTTAACTTATTCCTTATTGATGTTATATAGTAATAATACATAGTTAAGTTTAAAAAAACATATTTTGAAATCGGGTTGAGGTATTTTAACTTTCCACAATTTTTATTTTTAAAAATTTGCATTTTTATATCTGTTATAACTACCATGATGCTTTATGGAAATTTCAGCGAAGTTTAGTCTGTAAATAAAAGTAAAAATAGTATATTTACATGAAAACAAAATGATAAACTTTTACTTTTGAAGTTATTGTGATCATTTTGCTGATGAGAATAAAAACATACTTATTTTTTCAGATGGACAGTAAAATTGAAGAAATATTCTGTGTAAACAGATCTTTTAGACAAATTAGTATTGATTTTTTTAATGAATTATGCATTTTTAAATGTATTTTAAATAAATTATTCTTAAAATGCTTGCCTTCCTTTCTGGTTTGTTCTGTTTAAATTTTTGTGGATGTCGTAATTGATGGCTAAGCATTATATGTGGGGTTTTTTTTTTTTTCATTATTATTTTGTTAGGGCTTCTGAAACTTTTTCCACTTGCTATCTCAGTTATGCTGTAAAAATATCTGTTTTGAAATGTGCTCTTTTGTTGAAAAATAATATAGGATGATGAAATATTAATTAAGTGATAAATAAAAAGAAACTTAGCTAGATATTTTTTCCATGATATTGTGATAAAATGCTTTGTAATATAAAGATGACTCTCTACATTGTTTTTACTTTCATAGGAGCATGTTACTTGCATTTTTAAGTGATAGCTCACCATTTGTGCCAATCCAGAGTATTTCAGTTGGAACCCAAAAAATGTTTCTCAAGCGAAACTTTGTTTTTTGCTGCTATGTGAAACAAATTCATGGCATTTGTTCGAAAGAAATGCTATGCCAAAAATTGAGGGCCATTTTTGGCAATGAGATCATACTGTAATCTTAAATGTAATAATTTTTTTTGACCTCAATTTTTTTTTATGCAATCCTGTTTAAGGACAGGACCCATAGCTTAAGAAGCCTTGATTTAAATAATACAAATAGTTTCTTGTTTTTACTTATTTTTTTATGATTTTTTTTAGCTTGTCTAAAATGAATCCTGCTGTGGAGGCAGCCCCCCCAGAAGACAAGCGAGGTGATGATAGATGGATGTCTATGGTAATTTTAATAAACATTTTTTCATGACAAAAAAATTTCACAGTTCTTATATCAGTATGTTTAGTTATTTAACCCTCTGCGTACAGGATGACATATATTGTGCAACATTGGTATGTACTGATAAGCTGAATAAATGCTAGCAATGGTGGGAAGCTCGTCATCCTTATAACTAGGGTTGCCATAGTTGCCAAGCGCTAATTTGGGACGTTTAAGTGATAAATAAATAAAACATGAAAAAATGGGTAGATAATGGTTTATTTTACTGATAAAAAACAATAAAATGTAAGCAATCTAATAAAATGAACACAGAGAATAATTTTAAAAAATGCAAGGCAGGCCTTTTTAGCCCAGTCATATTTTAAAGTTGATTTTATTTTCTTATTTATACCATTATCTTTTTTCACATAATTTAAAATTGTGCGCAAGCCATATTAAAATTATAATGACGAATCAAAATTGTTTCAATCGTCTCCACTGACAACCTATTTCTTTCATTCACTCATTGAGTTGACATTGAGGAAAATATTATCTTTTAATATAATTTGCATTGTGGGTTGAAATGGCAAATACATATTCACATAGCTTTGTTAGACATGACTTACGATCAATATACTTTGTATCTGCAGAATTTAGGGAGAAAATGGGACAGAGTAGTGAAATACGGTGGCAGTCCCATATATACGGGACATATGCCAATCCTACCTATAACCTCATAGTAACTTTCCTCCTACTAATCCAGTTCATAAAGAAGACGGCCACTCAAATTTGAACACAAATGTGTTCATCATCTACCCACTAGCAGTACGCTCATGGCATTGCCTGTGGAATCAGGACTTTAACAACAACAACAAAAAATGCTCACAATGGCATGAAAAAGTTCTGAAAACAAAACAAAAGATACATATTATTGATTTTCCCGCTTATTTTTCTTCACTACAATGACATTTCAACTGTAGAAAATACAGAGTACGTTAATCCGAAACAATATTAAAAATTTGCAACATGAAAATGATTATTATAAAGCAAATAAAATATGCGAGACATAAACATGTTAAGACACTGCCGAAAATAATAATCAAAGTCATTCAGTTGAAGGTTATGACGTACCTGCGTTCTGCACCGTCAGCCAATGAAATTGCCAGCAACGTACCGGGAAAGTGTCCCGGGAGTGAGCTCGGTGGATAAAAATATCTTTCAACTGACCAGGAAAAAATTAATTGAAAAAACGGGATAAGATATTTTAACTATTCTTGTTTTGAATCCGACAGGGACGTTCCAGTTATAAGGTGAAAAAAAATGAAAATTATAGAGTTAGAAAATCAGATGCGAGAATTTTAAAAATTCCTTATCAAAAATTACCATAAAAGTGACTATTATTTAAAAATTTCTCAAAATTCAGTAAATTACGTTAGAGATTCAAAACAAACTTCATAAGAATGAAAGTTGATTGTTCTATCCGATGTAGCATTGATTGTTTTTCATTCATCATTTGAAAAGATACTACAGCCGTAAATGTGCCAAAACTGACCCAAAACAACACAAAACATTAAATAAAAAAATTTTTAGGATTGATTTTAAAATTCCAGCTTCGAGGTGCATTGAGTCACCTTTATGATTACCTGTGTGCTAAATATCATGGCTGTGAGTGCGATAGATTCGTCTGGACATTGCACACACACAGACATTTCCTTTTATATGTATAGATTTAATCTTATTATGACATAAAAAATAAATTGTATATTTATATAACTCTAGATTTGAAGAAAAAAGATGGTGTATAAAGTGTTCCAAACTGATTCAAGTGTTGCACGAAAATAACCTGTGCTCATAGGGTTAATTCGATCAAAATGTTTTGCTAATTGTATAGATTACCTTTCCATTTAAATATGTACATCTCTTTATGTATCAATTGGTTGAACTTAAAGTCTCCTTATTTAGAGAACTGTAGAGAAGAAACTAGTGGCCATAAAACATTATGTCTGGGTGGAGTGCATTTCAGAGTATGGGGAAACATTTTACTCGAAGTTCGCATTTCCTTGTATAAAAGTAATTCATTTATCCCACATATTATATCTGTAGTCAATTTCCTTTTTTCTCAACTAATACAGAACATACAGTGATGAATAAGGTTTCATTATATTGGATTTTTTTACCGACTTCTGGCATGGCATGCTCACTTTGCATTAAAACAATGCCTTCTTAAAATTTAAGTTAAAAGAAAGACTGTAAAACATCATGCACATTGTGACATCATGAATGTACAGTTCCCCCGCACCTTATTTTTTTAACAAAGCTAACTATTTATATCACATAACTTGATCTCATTTCGGAAAAATTAACATACTCTGATGAAGTAGGATGGAAACTGAAGTGAAACATACTGTAACCAATTATTTGCTTAATATATTTCACTAATACTCAAAATTCAAGATGGTTGCATTCCCACATCAAATATTCAATGCAAAAAGGTATTGTAAATTGTAAGTACATTGACTTACAATCTTTTGTCTATGTCTACGGTCTTTGTTTCTTCTTTGATATGTTGTATATACTCTTCGCTGAATATTTAATTTCAATAACCCAACAAAAAATTTTTTTTTGAAGGAGGTAAGGTTAAATGTATGAAAGCTTTGCATAGGTTTACTTGTTGTCATCTAATTAGTTTGGCAAAATATGACTCAAGAAAAGCCAGCATCAATAAATTAAGCCAAGTCTGTTATTTTCATGTAGTAAATCAATCACATTTGTGATCAATGCTGTCTTAACAAATTTGAGGGTCGTGGGCTAGAGTAATTTGACGTCCCGTCAGAACCATAACTGGGAATTGGAGCACCTATGATCCAGTGAAAATACATACTTGGTAAAAATAAGTGAGGAGCAAAGAAAAAATATCTTGTTCTTTGATTAACACCTTACAATTTACAAATAGGTGCCTTTTCTAAATAGATTTTGCAAGCTAGCTTCTGCCTCCCCTAACTGTATAAATGATTAATTTTAACTGTTACAAGTACTATAAAAAATTCATATACTGACTCTGTATATAAAAAATATAATTTTATATATTTTTATAGTATATAAAATGATATTCTTTTAAATATAAAATTAATTAATTTATTCGTTTTATTTAATATATAATTTTTATTGAATATTAAATGATTAATTATTTTTAATATATGTTTATAACATTACAAAATCAATGGCAGTCTAGCTAAAAGCCCTAATCATATTTTTACTTTTAACATATTTAAAATAATAAATAAATTTTTTTGGTTCAAAATTAAATAAAATTAGTCTAGTGAATTTTTAAAGGCTTTTTGACCAATGTCTACAACCCAATTACCCCATTGGATAAAGCGACCTTGTTTGTGATGTTCAATAATAGTAAATTGTATCGGAATGCAAAAATATCAGGGAATTATTGTAAACACAAATTTTGGGATCATTAATACATGTAAGGTTAGAGTTCATAGGTAAAATATGCCTATTTCTTTTCTTCTTATTTTTCTCTTCCCCCTTCCCACCTCCTTTTTTTTCCCATCTTTCCTTTTTCGCATGTTTTGAAATGGATATTGCCAAGATTTTGCATCCTTATGGCTATTGCTTCCTTTCCTTTTCATAGTGGGCAGAACAAGGATACTTAAATCATAATCAGTATATAATGAAGTTAAAGTAAATTTTAAAAAAATTTTCTAAAACTAGCTGTTATGCCCGGCATTGCTCGGGATTAAAATACTTTCATGTCTAATATTTTTGATGTAAAAAAATACTTTTGTATAGATTACAATACCCAAAATATTTTTATCATCTGAAATGTTTTTTTAATTAAAATGAGAATATCAGTTGAAACAGACAATTTTTAAAAACCACCAATGGCTAATTTTCTCCATAAGTTATTAGTATTTATTGCATAGGTACTTCAAATTTTGTTCATAAATCTTGCAGTATAGGAAAGATTTTAACGGATGTTTTAGGACAATTAACATAGTCAATTTTTCATTGAGAAAAATTGTTAGAATAAATATGAATTAAAAAAAAATCGTCTTCATCCAAAATTCTTCTAATGTGATCTAGCAACAGTTCTTATGTATTCTTGTACTTCACTAATAAAAAAAGTGTTGTAAATTCTATACACAATTTAATTTTTGAAAAATTATTAAAATGAGGTCAACGAATTGAACGGAAATGGAAGTTGTGTCATGAAAAGTTAATTTTTAAAACTTTTATTATGTGTAAGAATAGGTTTTGTGACATAATATATATTTTCGAAAAATATCACGGAAAATGCCAAAATCTTGCTTAATTTCCAATTAACTGCAATTTTAATAAGATTTTGGGCTTTTAAAAGTTGACTGTTGAATCTCTTCTTATATAAAACATATTTATAAAAATAACCAAAAATTTCAGAAATAACGGTAAATTAGTTCAAAATCGTCTATACGTAATTAAGAATTATTAAACTTTAGAAATTGAAGTTAAAATGTCACAGATATAAAATTGGGTCTCATTGAAAATGTAAAATTTTGAAGTTTATAAGATGGTATAAAAATATTTTTTGTCGGACAATTTGCTCCGAAGTTACGTCAGAAAAACAGTTTCGATTAATTTCTAATTAACTGCCTGTTTAATTAACTTTTGGACTGAGAAAAGTTCATAAGTGTCTTCCCCTTGTCTTAAATAATAAGTGTGCAAAATTTGGTTGAAAACAGTCCATTGGTTTAGGAGGAGGTATGGAACATACCCACATACATAGCTACAATGATTTTTATTTATATTAAGATTAAAATTCCCGAATGTCATGCTTCTTTTTTAAATTATGTGATGTTTAATAGTTTTTTTTATGGTAATAAAAACCCAGCTTCATTCCTGTTTTATGTAAATTTATGACACTGACAATTAATAAATGAGCGTGATGAGCATTTTCTTTACACCTGTTGGTAGGTATTATTTGTTTAGGAGAATTATTGCCAAATTAGTACTGAATTATAAAAGTAAAATTTTTATTCCTGTAAAAAACTGAATTCAGTTTGATGTTCAGATTGGTGTTGTGAAAACAACTGTGCAACAATTATTTGTAAGTAAATAAATAAATAAAAAAGCTTGTATGTAAACTGTTTCATCCTTTTGGATTCTCCTGGATGGGGTCAGTTTTGTTAAAGATTGATAAAGGAAAAAAATTTTTGATGTGTTGTTAGGTTACTTCATTGAAAACTATAGTAAAAAGATTCGAAAGAATGCATTTGTATCTTAAAGTGATGATTTTGTATTTAAATAAAAAATGTAATCATTGAGAATGTTAATAGTTGTATACTTCTGAGAATTGTTGCAGTATTTTAAACATACTGATTTATGTTATTCATGAAAATTTTTCATCTATTTTACTGTCATTTTTTTCATTCTTTTGTTTTTTGCAGCATAAACGTTTTTTAATTGCTGCCCGGGAACAAGAGCCTGACGTCCTATTCCTTGGTGATTATGTTGTAAGCATGGCAGCTCATACAGAAGTAGGTTCATATGTGTATTCCAAATACACCAGTTATAAATTATTTCTTATTCATCCTAATAATTCTATAAATTCTTAGTTATTCTAAAGCATTGAAAACAATAATCCAGTGCTTTATATATGATTCATTCATAACTGATATTTTAGATCAGTTCTGTTACTAATTTGATATTTAATCCAAATTAGAATTTATTTTTCAATTAACTGCAAATTAGCGATCTTTTGTAATTTTGAAACACCTGTACCTCTGATAGCTACCCATTTTAGAACAAAATTTGTAATTGGCAATTGCTCCCATTCTCTTTCTCTCATGGCAACAACATAGGTTCATAAAGTGTGTACAAATAGTTGGGTACTTTTCCGTTATATGCATTCTGTAGGTTTTCAGCTAAATTGGTACATTTGAGCTCGCTGAGCAGAATACAGCACATGTCAGCTATTATCGGAGAAATAAGCCAAGCTGAGATGTAGTGCTCTGAGAAAATTCATCATGTGTTGTGTGTGTAACAGAAAAGTGCCAATAGTTTAACCCTTCAGCACGCTAACCCATTTTTGAAACATTAACATACCTATGGAGCCAGTGGTACAATTATGAATTAAACAGTGCCTGCCAGAATGCCCTAACCTGGGTGATATTGTTGAAAGAAGGAATGAGGCAGGTAATAGGGAGAGTAAGCAGGAGATCACTTTACAATAAAGGATTTTTTTTTTAAATTTATAATTGTTTTATCCAGGTACTTGAATTGTGAAATAATAAAATGCCAACAATGTATACTTTGAAATTATATCCTTCCCCCTTCCGGCCACTGCATGCCAGTGGCTCATTAATTTGAAATATAAATCCCATTTTTAGGATAGGGATAATATAAATATTGTTTGAATAATGTTGGCAATTAATATGTATAGACTTATAAATAACTTGCTTGAACTCCTGAATGCACTCCAGCTGTCAACTTGGGGTGATGATATTTGTGGCAGGGATGAGACAACGAGTCACAGAACCGGTTGTTTGTTTACTTGAGCAGGCAGCACAGTTCAAAAGAACCGAGATGGAACACCCTTCCCCTCACGCACCACACAATAATGCTAAGTCATTACAGCATCGCATCGTACACCCACAATTTCCTGCAATTAGCAATTGTTAAAGTCTGTAAATTATTTGGCATTATTTTGTTATTTTATGTAACAAAAAGACGTATTAATAGAAAACCGGCTGTTTTTTGTCACCCACTCGGAGCTGCTACCCGGTGCGAGTTGCACCCACCTTCTTACGCCACTGACTCTGCTAACCGTTAAAATGTTTGCCAAAGGACCACCATGCTGGATAGTGGGGGAAAAAATTTTCAGTTAAATAGCATTCAATTTGTAGGAGTGCAACTGAAATTTTGTGGATTGTCACATTTGGCAAGTTATTGTTTCAAAAAAATTATTCTATACTATGGTGTGTATCTATTGGATATTGCAACTATTAAACAGTTAAAGAAATTGATGTATGGTCTTTTTTTTTTTTAACTGTTATATTACAGATAAAAATAAAATTGCTTTCTCATGATAAGATATGTTGTATTTACAATTTAAAATCAAGATTAATTCATTCTTTTCAGATGTGGGAGAAATTGTTTGTTCCATTACATTGCCTAAACCTTGGCATTGCAGAGGATGAGACCCAGAATGTTTTGTGGCGAATTCAAAATGGAGAAATAGATTCTACTGACCCAAAGGTATCAATATATTATTAATTAGTCAAGTATTCTTGATGTATTTGCTAGAATTCAGTAAGCTAACTAAATAATCATAAAATATATTTTGGTTCCTCATTTCAAGAATTTGAAAAATGCAGTTGTTAACTCATTAATGTCCAAATTAATTCAAAGCATAGATTTCAATAAATTTCTATTAAGTTGTATTCAAAATGCTAGAATTGTGAAGTAAAATTAAATTTTGGGGGGGAAAAATTCGGTTGAGCGGTCATTAGTTTATTATTTTTTTCAGAAAAATTATCAAAAATTAAAAGATTTTAAAAAATATAGTAAAATATCAAAAAATAAAGATTATTTTCTAATTCCATGTATTACCTCAAAAATAAATCAAAACAGGGGGAAAAAACCTTTTCAAAATCTGTCTAACCTAGTGCAGGGGAGATTGTGTTCCGAATTTAGCCAGAATTCTGTAATTTTTACTTTTTTAAATCTGAAATTTCCAAACTCACTTCTGAGATTCACTTATTTTTTCTAAAATTTTGTTTTGAAACAAATATATCATTAAGATATTTTTAAAATTTAAAACTGTTAGATTATATAAAGTTCAAGAGATAAATCAGACTACTTGTTTATCACATTAATATTCTGAATTATTCAAAATTATATCAAACTAGCTGAGAGGTGCTCAAAATCCAAATGTTTTCATATGCTCCCTTTGTTTCTTTTTCTGCAAATATTGTGAGTTACTTTCCCCAGTAAACATTAATCTCTTTTAAATCTTTTTTTTGTTGTTGAGTTAAAACTCTCAAATATAGCCTTTTCATTACCTTATAACAATATGGTTTCAATGAAAACGTGAGAAGTTTGGAAAAAGTACATTTATTTTAAACAGTATACTGTATAATATTTAGCACAACTTTACAATAAACAATTATATTGTAGAGAATTTACTTGGCGTTGCTGATTAAAAATATAAACTTGAAAAGAATTCTTTAGAACCTACAAAATGTTAATAAAAATTTGACTGAAATAAGACATCAAATGACAAAAAAAAGAAATGGAAGAAAACAATTTTTTTCCAATGTGTATATATTAAAACACTGAAGCATAACATTTTGTCTCGCTCGCCAAAAAATGTTTGCAGAAGAAAGGTGTTTTTTAAAAACTTGAAAAAATTGGCTAAAAATCAGGAAAGTTCCACAGCAGCTTCAAATTACTCTTATTAGAATGGGGATATTCCAGACTTTATAATGATATAAAAATTACGGTTCTGTGATGAGAATATATGCAGAAAATTCGAGGAAATAGGCAACCATTTAACATTAAACAAATAAAAATCTTAATTCAAATTTTAAAACAATTTTTATGGCATTAGCTCCCTCTTGTGCTAATCCGTCACTGTGCCACATTTGGTCCCAGTAAGTCAAACATCTAGGTGTGCGTGCAGTAGAAAAAGACAAACCTATGTACTTAAAAAAATAGTTCTTTTCTCTATAAAGATTTGTGCATCACACCAATTTTCAGGAATTTTGAAGTGAAGTTGCATTCACCCCTGCTGGTGGTATATATTTGTTAAAAATGGTTTTGAAGTTTAGGAATGCATGTTGACTTGTCAGACAGAGCAGAAAAAGAAACAATGGAATGCATTCCATTCAGCCACAGATGTGAAATGTAACTGTCTTATAAATAGAAGTATGGGCTTTAATGGGTTAAGCACTTGTTGAAAAATGCAGATACTCTTCTATATAAAATATTTGTTTATAACTGTGATCCCTCAACAGTTCAAGAGAAAAATCGGAAACTCTTTGGTATACATGTATTTTGTCTGTTAAGATGGATATTGTTCCAAAACATTGCATAATTTATGTAAGTCAAAAAAAAAAATCTATTATGCTTGCAGTTTTAGAGTTATACTCATGTTCAACATGCATAGTTCATATAACATCTCAAGTTTTAATCTTACCTGCATATATGATTTTAAGCATTCA
The DNA here is from genome assembly GCA_013235015.1 of Araneus ventricosus. Lineage (NCBI taxonomy): Eukaryota > Metazoa > Arthropoda > Arachnida > Araneae > Araneidae > Araneus > Araneus ventricosus. The sequence goes on from BGPR01008280.1 coordinate 35,615, forward strand.
GCGGACTAATCGTAGATCTATTCATTTTTTATCTTAAGCTGTATAGAACAAAAAGCTTTGTGACTGCATAAAAGAAATTTAAGGAAAACTTGCACTAAATTTCTTCCTCGTGGAAGGATTTTGGTACAAGGTTTAATTATTGAATTGCTTCCTGGTGTGTGCTTAATGGGAAGAGTGAAGTAATTAAGAAATGTTCAATCTTCCTTTTCGATTGAAGGTGAAGTTATTGTTTTGTTGTTTATTCTTTCATAGCACAGTACATGATAAATGAATAAATAAATAAAATCATTAGCTTTTAATACAAGAATATATGCAACATTTATTCATATTTATATCATGATTGTTATAATAGTAATACTATTATATAAAAAAAAATTAGGTAATACAAATTTATTTTCCTTTTTTTAAAAAAAAAATCTCAATTTTTTTTTATAGTTTGTGAATGTTATTTCTCAAGAAGAAAAATCGTGATATTAATATATAAATTACCCTTCCTGATAGAAAAAAATTATAATATTTACACTAAGCAAACAAAAACTTGTGTAAATAGATAAAAAAAAAAATGAATGGGTTCAGCATTATTTGTGCAGTCAGAATATTTCAAATGATTAAACGTGCAATGCATAATTTTCTATGTTGAAATCTGTTGTTATAATAACTTAGCATTTGTTTTTAGCATAGACAACTACAACTTGATATTATATCTTCTTTATATATTTTCATTTTTTTAAGAATACAGAAAATAAATATGGCTAGATTTTATCATTTTTTAACAGTTTCTGATGTATACCTAAAGTATATTGGTGGGGGTCCTGGCTGGGCCCTGTACATATACTTGGTTGACCAAACTTAGGCACTATACTGTGGACATGTATAAACTAAATATATTTGACTAATCATTATGCCTAATATTAGCTTTTAAAATATTTAAAGGAATTGCATTAAAGTATAGGGAGTATAATTAGATAAATAGCAAGAAGTAATACTTTTTTTTTTTTTCATATTTTCTGTACTAGTTTTGAAATAGCTCCAAGAAATGCCATGATACAATTGGGCAAGGGAGTAATACTCTATGCAAGGTGATTGGAAACCCAACAGATTAGCACCACAAGGGGATTGAAATCCTTATTGCTAACTTAACAACATAAGCAAAGGTTTAAAAAATGAACGTTATGAGATATTGATGCTGAAATTGACATTTTTGTTTGTTTGTAATGCCATTAGAATGAAACTACTTTAACTATATATGAAAAGCAAGCATAAAACTTACAAGATATGATGTAACAAAATTTAAATCAAAAGTAATAATTGATTATAATTAGTGGAAATGGTGTGATGAAATATTTAAAAAGGTAACGAACAGAAAACTTGGAAGTGATGAAAATAGAGGCAAAAAAAGAAAAAGTTTTGAAAGATATAAATTTTTAAAAATGAAATATAAAAATAGTACTGTCTGACTCAAACAAATAATACAATGCTTTTTTGTTTTAACAAAAATATGAGTAATTATGTTTTAAAATAAAACAGCTGAAAGTGAAACTATTTTGTTGCATTGTGAAAGTAACTAGTGACTGATAAGAATAAGATAAAACTGTATTGCCATAGAATGAGAAAAATCAGTGGTAGAAAGTACAGTGTTCAGCTGCCTGTTGAAAGTAAAGATAGGAAGCCTTTTACCAGTGACTAGAAGATTGTGCCCGTCTAAGACGGGCTTTTATCCCGCCAACAATATCTCGGATCTGATTGTCACAGATTTACTAACAAAAGTTGTAGTAGAAAATCTAATGCACATAGGCAGAGTGCGTAAGAAATAAAAAAAAATAATTTGTAGTAAATTTTAGATGTAAATATATAGTAACATTGAACAATAAAGGCCCGAAATTGTATGAACTAAAAAACCTCATCATAAACAACATTCTTTATGAATTTTGTCTGATTAAAATAATGCAAAGTCAAATTTAAATCTTAAAAAAGAACTATTTTAACAAAAACAAAGTAGAAATATGCACCACAAATTCAAATCTTAAGAAACAACTATTTTCAATAGCTTCTTAAAAAACAGAACTCATTTACCAATTCATAACTAATTAAAAGCAATTAGTAAAAATCTTTAAAGATAACAAATAGTGATTCGAAATAGAATGCAATATATCAGGTAACTCATTTTTACCAACACTCAGATCAGAACTAATTCAAAGCAATTGGTCAAAAACTTTAAAGATATTTTTTGCAATAGAATGCACCACAAATTCAAATCTTAAAGAACTATTTTTAATAGCTTTTTAAAAAACGGAACTCATTTACCAACACTCAAATCAGAACTTTAAAAGCAATTAGTAATACTATAATGAATCAACATAAACTGATAATTGGATTTTTTTTTTTATGGCGTGCGCTTGGGTGAAGCAGCATAAATAATAAAAAGAAGGGAAACTTAAATAACCAAAGATTGAAAACAGTGTATGCTAATTTATAGGCGTAGACAGATCATCTTAGTCTGTTTGGCAGGTAGTCAAACCAAACCTTGTGACGGCATTACTTCAATCGCGGGCTTTTTATATATGAATTAATATTTAAAACAACATTTGCTTGAAATGACATCTAATGGCATTTAGCATCTATTTCTTTTGAAGAGTAGGCTCTGAGAAACCAAAAGGCAGGAAAGACTTGTAGAATAAATAGTATACAGTAAAGCCTGTTTATCGCCATATTATAGAAAAAATATTTTTATAGACAGGTTATTGTTTTAGACAATTTGTGCATACCATGTTTATGAGCATGTGCATATACAAATGTACTAATTTTATTGCACTTATTGATTCATCTCACAGAGTCTCCCCCGATATTAAATTTGTGTATTAACGGAGGGTTTAAGTTGAAACTGCATAGTTTTAAGAGGAGTAATAGTGTTACACGTTTTTATTTTTATTGTTGAATAGATTTCGAGTCTTGATTCTAAAATTGGCTACTGTTTTATTTTTATTTAGTAAAATAGTCTTACGGATATAAATTCTATAAGATCCTAGCTTGTTACTAAATCAATAAATATGCTTGATAGTGTTAAGTGCATGGAATTAAAGGAAAATTAATCCACTTCTGTGTGGTTATAATCAATAACTGTCTTATTTGTAACTTTTGCGATAAGTTTATATTAGCCTTAAGCTGTACAACTTTTTATTTTTCAATCACAGTTGTGTAAATGCATGTAAGGAATTTCAAAAAAATAATTTTAAAGATCTATAATTATTTGATTTTCATTAAAAATGTTCCTGCTAACAATCAAAGATATAATAATGAATTATTACGTTAAAAAATTTTGAAGTTAATTTTTAAATGCAAAAATATATTTATCACTTTTCAGTGCAGGGTTAGATACAGTACCGTCTTTATAAATTTCATGAATTTTATTTTTAGAAGTTAAAAAATAGAAATCTGGTTAAATTTTATCTCAATCTTAAAATGTTTTGATTTTGTAAAATAATGTTATTCTAAAAATATCAGAATTAATTGAATTATCTAAATGGAAAATTTTTACTTTTTCTGAAATTTGAATAATAATTTTGTTGTTTATCAAATTATTTGCAATAAGGCCAAGATCATAAGAATAATTTCCTTTAATTTGAAGAAAAGGAAAAACATATAATATCTTTGAATGAAAGACATGTTTGGGTTCCAGTGGTCATGGTTTCAATTTTATTGATGCTAAAAAGCAAAAGTAAGCATAGCGGAGTTTTTAAAAAAAAAATACTGTTATACATTTTAGCAGCAGTTTTTTAATTTTATGAACATATTAATTTTGATATTGTTTTTACACGTATATAATGTTTTTAACAGTCTCTATTTTTTCATAGGTGATAGTTTTATGTGTAGGAGCAAATAATGTCTCTCATTCAGCTGAGGAAATAATTGCTGGTATTTTGAGTTGTGCTAATGCAATACTCGAGAAGAAACCCAGTGCAACTCTTATCATATTGGTAATCTTATATATTTTGAAGATATTACTAATAATGATTATTCTACACATGTTTTAAGGTAGTTAGAATATATATACATATATTTCAATGAGTCATGAAATGTTAATTTTTTCACTTGTGCTGTTTGAAAAAATATTATTTAATGTTCATTTTAAACCTATAATTCAGAAAGGTTGCTTTTGATTACAGACTTTCATAAAAAAGCAGTTTTTGAGACATTTGAAAGAAAGGATTAGATTTCAAAATGAGTGAATAAAAATTCTAATCCTATCCTTATTTTAATGAAATTGTAAAAACCACCTGCTTAAAAATAAATTTGTTTTATAAAATGCATTTCAAAAATAAAATTTTTCTTGAGTATTAGAGAACTAGATTGTTTGAACCATCAAATGTTATTTGTTAATTAAAAAAGTAACATTTAGTTGAATAGTAAGTACAGAATGATTCATCTAGTGGCTGGTTGTTAACTGTGTTAGCTCAAAATCTATACTTATAAAAGGCAATGTTTGTGTGCGTGCGTGCGTGTTTGTCTGCGATGTCCAGACGAATCTATCGCACTTACAGCCATGAAATTTGGTACACAGGTAGTCGCAATGGTGGCTGAATGCACCTCGAAGCCGAAATTTTAAATTTTAATCTAGAAATTTTTTTATTTAATGTTTTGTGTTGTTTTGGTTGATTTTTCGCACTAATTTCTCAATAGAATGGTTTTGAATAATTGTACGACAAAAATAGATAGACCATCGGAAAGAACACGCGATTTCCGTTCTAATGAAGTTAGTTTTGAATTTCTATCGTAAATTACTGAATTTTGAGAATTTTTTAAAAATCAGTCAGTTTTGCCGTCTAAATGTTGGTTTTGATTTTAAATTTGCTGCATCCGACTTTCTAATAACACTATTATTTTCAATTTTTTTTATCTTATAACTAGAACGGTTCTGTCGGATTTAAAACAAGAATGGTTAAAATATCTTTTATCCTTTTTTTAAAATTAATTTTTTTCTGGGCCGTTGCGAGTTATTTTTTTCGATCGAGTTCCAAAAGCGGCACTTCTTCGGAACGTTGATGCCAATTTTGATTGGCGGACGCGTAGGATACGTCATGACCTTCACCTGAATGAATTACTTCGATTATTATTTTCGGATTTGATTTATATTTTGCTTGCTGTATAATAATCATTTTCACGTTCCAATTTTGTAATATTGTTTTGGATTAACGTACTCTGTACTGTAGCGTGAAAAAAAAATAAGCAGGAAAATCAAAAAATGTGTATCTTTTGTTTTGATTTTGTTTTCAAAACTTTTTCATGTCATTGTGGGCGGTTCTTTTTTTTTTTCATTTTGTTAAAGTCCTGATTCCACGGGCAACGCCGTGCGCGTACTGCTACTATATGGATATACTTGAAATGTGTGAATATATTTACTCTTGTAACAGAGTGTGATGTAAAATCCTCTTGACTATGCTAACCACAAATTTCCTTTGTTTGTTGCAGCTATTTAATTTCCTGTGAAGAAACTTAAACTCATTACTTGTCAGATGCTTTTAAAACTTTTGAAAGTGAACAAAATTTAATTTTAATGTTATAAATAAATAATTAATATGTTATAATAATTTTTATGTTATAAATTGTGTAAATAAAGTATTAGTAAATTCTTTTTATTTTGTTTAAGAGTTAGAAAATGTTTTGAAAGCATTTTGCTGGAAGTGGTTGTTTTTTAAAACTGTTTGGCTGCTACAGTTTCTACAGCACCTCTATTTATTATTGTGACCTCTCTCAATCATATGCTTTGAGTAGTCTCCTTTCATTTTGCTCAAAGATAAACTTTGTCAGTGTATTTAAGTGGGAAAGGATCAAAATAAATCCATTCTTAAAATTTTTAGCAAATTTTTAAGTCTTTCTCAATTATTTGCAAAATTTATATTAGAAAAATACAATCTATGGTCCAAAAGCTCATTTATGTGTTGTTGTATTTGGCTGGAATGATATAGTGAGCAATTGCTGTTTGCCTCGTAAGAGCAGTTTATAGCTCATGTGATCATCAAATCTTCCGCATGCCTTAGGCTGGGCGGAGGTATACAAGTTTACCCATTCTCAATGAAAATTCTGAATTTATTTTGCAGAAAAAGGCCTTTTTAACATTGGGAGTGGGAAAACATTATAAATGAGGAAATCTGCTAGATTTTCCAGAATTAGTTAACCTATTCATTCTTGAATTGAAACTGTACATTATAATTAAATGAACATGTTAAAAGGTTGTTGTTTTTATTTTTATCACTATTGAATGTTTCACTTTCTTGGAAATATGAACTTAAGGTTATGATTTTTTTTTTTTTGAATTCTCTGATTGGAACACGAGTGGTAAAAGTTTGACTCTGTTATAGAACATAATTGTATATAAGTGATAAACTCTTATCAAGGAGAGGTCTTAACTTTTCATTGTCATTTCTCTAAACTTATTAATAAATCAGTTTAAAATTTAAAAAAGTGTTTTGCCCTGACAACTGTAACATCTTTCGCCAACTGAAGCCATTACCAAAAAGAAAAATGAAGTTTTGTGTGTTTATTTGATAGGGGAATGGCAAATTTATAAAGTTCGAAATTGCGAGGATGTTTTTCTTAATTTATAACTCTGAATGGGTTTATAATTGATAAGGAAAAGTTTAAGTTGCATGTATCTCAAAAATGATAAAATATAATGTACATAGGGGGAAACCATTATCTTACTGTCTGTTGAAAAGTAGAAATTCTTAATTGTGCCTTTATACAGTGGAATTAGTCTAATTCAAAGCTAGCCTGACCACAATAATGGTTCAATTTATCCAAAAAGTTGAATTAAGAAAAACTAAGTCGGAAAATGAGTATGGCAAGAGAAAATAGCAATATTTAAACTAAAAACGGCAGTAAAGATTTATTTTTAATATTTGGCAGTTTTAAAAAATTTTAATAATTTTAAAAATAATAATTTCAATAAATAAATAATTTTAATGAACAAACAGTGTACAACACGTTGAATGCAATAATCTTGGAGTGAAACTTAAAAATAAATAGTACAATTAACATTTAATGTGTTCGAAGTGAGCAATTTTATTGTTTTTTTTATCGAATACTACATTCTGCAGCATTAAAGGTGAATGAAGGCCTTAAAAAATTATTTCCTTACAATTATTGGAAGCAGCATAAAGTCTGAGCATTATTAGCTAACAAAAACAGTTCAGAAATAAAAACATTTTTTTTTTTACTTTGAATTATTCAAAATAAATTTGAATTTTAGATGATATTTAACACTTTAATTAGAGAAAATTCAAGGGACCAGAGAAAAGTTTGAATTATCAACAAAACTGAATTGAAAATCTTTGAAATAGCCAAGTTCCACTGTATTTTAAAAACCCAGTGACGGTTTTCCACACAGGTGCTAGAGGCGCTCGTCTTGTCCTTCGATACCCTGGGAGGGTCTCAAAGTCTCTTTGACGTACATCGCAATACTAATCTGGCAGCGAATGTACAACACTGGGTAAAGTGAGAGGCCTCGAAATAATGTAGTGTCTGTGGCCTCGTATTGTCAAAAACTGCCACTGTAAAAACCTGGTATTATTTGCAATGAATTCACTTAAATTTCTTATCACACTTGTATTGAAATTCAGTCTATTTTTTTTTTTTTTTTTAGAAACTTTTGCCATGTGGGCGGCAACCAAATCCTTTGCGAGCTAAGCTTCAAGAAGTGAACCAAAAGTTAAAGGCTGCTTGTCAAGGGTTGTCAAACACTCAGGTTGTTGACATCGATCCCGGTTTTGTACAACCCGATGGATTAATATCCCATCACGATCTCTATGATTATCTGCACCTTACCAGATCTGCCTATAGTAAATCTTTTGAAGTTTTATATGATCTATTGCAACAAATTTTGATTGATTGTGTCGATGCTCAGGAGACAGAGTGAGTTTGAAAGTATGGGTAGAAAACATTTCTTCTTCATTTGCTTATGTGATATTGTTCCTATATCATTTGATATCTGTTGCCTGTACTCGTGTAATGTTTCGTTGATGTTTAAAATTCTGAAAAAGTGTGCAAGGTTATTCTCAGAGATCCTTTGTAAATGTAGCACAAATGGCATGATCTCATTTTGTGATTAATTTTTTCAGGATAAGGAAAAAAATTTCAATTTCTGTATTTTAATTATTTTTTTGTTTGAATCTTTGTATATACATGTCATTTTAGGTATGTTCAATTCGATTTAATTATTCTTGTCCTCTCTATTTTTGTAACTTATTTCAAGTTTGATAAGCACTGGTTGAAATAGAATTGTTTAATTTGGTTTACGATTACTAATCCTGGTTTTATTTTTAAAGAGGATCAATTGGTGTTAAAGCTGCGGGAAAAAAGTGTTTAATGTTGAATTTATTGTCAATTGTTTGTTCGCTTTATATGTGTTGTTTTGTCTATTTATGAAGTCAGCTAATGCTTATGTTGGTCATTATTTTCTATTTTGACCTGTCTAGATAGATTTTGATTTCTAACTTGTTTAATTTATAGATAAATTTGTTGAAGTTTGAGAATTATTCTAATCCTAAAGAACTAAGAAAGGAAAAAAAAAAAGAAATAAAAAATCTAATCCTTGACTTTACTGTTTACTAGGAAATTGTAACCCATTAAATGTTTATAAATCTAAATAGAACACTAAATCGGGTTATATTTTAAATGCTTTTCAATATAAAAAGGTCTAAAAGAAAGCCTTTTATGTACATTTCTATAATTGATAGGTATTGATTTAATCTTTTATATTATTTGTTGCCATTTCTTTTAGATTTTTATCAAGATACTATTTATTCATTAATATTTATTAATATAAATTAGGTTCTTCATTGTTCTTGAAATTACTTTATAAAATTGGCATTTGTTTTTTCATTGTATCAAACTGTTAATATATGTATTTCTTCTTGATAAAAATTTTAAAATGTTTTGAATTTAACTCATAACTATTCATTTTACTATCCAGTTAAATGACACCTTCTGTTTGATAATGTGTTGTCATATTGAATCATTTAAGTGTCAGAAGTTTTTTATACCATGCAACCAACTTGCCAATATGCAACCAACATACCAACTTGCAGTAATGACTTAATTTTAATTTATCACTTGGGATTATTTTATTTTTCTGCACATACAGCATTCAGTCAAATCAGTTAAATGGTTAATATCACCTGCATATCATGTATCTTAAATCATAAATAATTTTTAAATCGAATATCAATCAGATATAATTTTACTGCCTTCTTTTGGGTTGGTTTTAAGACTTTTTTTTTTTTTTTTTTTTTGAATGCTTGCAAATTATGTACATTAGAAAAAAAAAATTATATATAGTTTATTTTTTTTTATATTTCTTGTAATCACTTGAGTGTTTTGGTACATAAAAAATGGGACCATGAAAATGTATAATAGCATACTTCACATGCAAAAGTAGTGTTTCTCTCAACTAATTTGATGTATGTATAGCTTTCATATGGATACTTTCAGGGTTGCTAGCAATATGTTTTCATTCTTAAGACTGATTCTATTGTTCAAAAAATCATTCTAGAATTTTTTTTTTCTTTGCTATTTTTTTAACTCTATACTATTTCCAAATTAAAAAGAAAATGAATGAATACTAAATATGTAAATTATTAATTTTAATCAGTTCTTTTGACCGGAATTTATTTGAAATATTTTTCAACTTTTAAAACTTATTTCTTCAAATTTCTATATTTTCTTCACATTTTCCAGCATTTGTTATGTAATTATGTTGTTAAGCACTCAGTTATAACAGAAAATTGAGTTTGATGTTTTTTGCTTTATTTAATAATACTCTTTGTTTGGATGTTTTTAATTGGTTGTAAAGAAATTTATATGGTTGTATTATAAAGATGACTGAAAATTCTAATTCTAGATTGGAATAAATTGATTAATGTTAAATTTTATGTGTGTTTCAGAATATTGTCGCAAATTTATTTCTTATAGTTGCCCTTTACAAAAGCATTTTTATTCATATTATTCTTATTCTGAACATCTAACAATTCATGAAGTTTGAAAAGTCTGCTTGACATTTTTATGTTGAAAATCATGCTAGCCAAATCGAGAAATTTGCTTCTTTCGTAACTAAAAGATATGAAATTAACATGTTGAGACTCGGTGCAAAGTTGTTTTTTTTTCCCTTGGTCCAAAGGATGTTTGTTTATTCATCTACAATTATGGCAAGCTATAGCCCTGATGGCATATGGCTTAAGTGTATCAGTGCTATACCATGCAGTGTTTAACACATTAATGCCCAAGTCACATTTTTTCACATTTCACTTAAGTCAACTGGAGAAATACTAAAAGAAATTCTGACTGAAAAATTTGTTTTATTGCCCTTCTAAGTGTCATTATCAAAATGCAAAATTATACCAAATTCAAAAATTAAACATTTTCTTACAATTGTATTTACTTATATATTCATTAAATGCAAAGTAATTAATTGGTAAATAATCATTTTCTTTTTTACATTGCGAAAAACTACTTGCCGAGTCCGACTTGAAAATAAAAAGGCTACAATATCTACTGAACACTTGATATGTGTTGCCATCGATTGAATATAAAAGAAACTAACTCTTAAAACTACTTTTTTTGTAAAATTTATACTGAAAAAATAATTCCCATGAATTTATGATGCATTTTTTGAAATGTCCCTAAAAAGGGTCACTAGGCATTATTGGTTTAATATTGGGCATGAGATTCTTCCGCGATTTTCCGCTTCTAATTTTCATCATTGTCTTGTTCAGAGTTTTGTTAAATAATTTACTATTTTTCTATTTTGTGTGCTTTTCATTTTTTTTGCAATCTCGTGCCTGTATATGTTACGAATTGTTAAACATAACTATTGAAAAGAAATAAGATGCAGTGGATAATCAGTGAACAAACTTAAAATAATATTCGCTTTCCAAGCTCTTCATAAAACAATCACCAATTTTTGTGGAAATTTTATTAATTTATTTTGGAAACTTTAAACGTAAGTAAAAAGCTGTATAACTTCCCGCTAATTTTAATTATGCATAATAGCAATGAAAGCATGCACACTCTGGCTTTTCCATCTGTTGTCACCTCCCCCTTTCTCTTACTCTTTCAGATATAGAGATACATTTTTTGAACCTCCATTCTATTGATACCATTTGCTCAGCAATGTACAGGAAGGATTGGGATCCAGATACATCTAGAATTCCAGATTTTTTTTTGTGTGTATTCTGAAATCTGGATTTGTTAAGTCTAAATTCATTGTCTTTGTCAAATTTTGTTTTGGAAAAAAAATATTGATTTTAATTATATGGTTAATAGCAAGAAATACTATTTATCCTTGTTAACAAAAATACATGCAAAACTTTTTACATCAGAAATACTTTTTAATATCCCATTGGGAAAATTTTTAGGATATTTTATTGAATAATTAAGCATCGTACTGAAATTCTTTACATTCCATGAATATTCTCTGCAATTATGCATTTTCAATGCCTATTAATAAGCAAACTTCAGGTTCATATCTTCTCAAGTTCTCTGTAAGGAAAAAGATACTGTCTGCATCAAAAAGTCTCTCATCACACTGCACCTTCAATTATAAATAAAAAAGAATATAAAATCTTATGCTCTTAGATTGTAATTCTCCCCTCCCCCACCCCCTTCCAAAAAAAGGCGAAAAGTTTTTTAAAATGTTAAGCAATCACAAAGATATGTTAACTTAAGAATTGATGCTAAATGTCTTGCAAAAAATTATGCTGTTTGTTTCGCTGACTGAAATAGTAACAAGTTGTTTGTATGCATCTGGAAACATGTATCGCAATAATATTCTAAATTAATGGTAATTATGTTGAATGCTTACACCATAGTCAGGGCTGGGGTGTCTAAGGGTCAGGGCAAATTTTTGTTCCCCATGCACGTTATGGGCTATTCAGCTAGTAGATAAATAAAGATCCGGCAAAAATTTAAGTGGCTCATCATTATGCCTCGCCCTTTGTGTAGCAGTTTGTAACCCTCTATTGGGTTGGGCATTAGACTGCTCTCACTCCCCGTTGGGCTGTCTCTAACCACACTCCTGACCACAGTTTTCCTAATTTTTTAAGTGGGATCACAATTATTGCTGAATATATATTTTTTTAACACCTTTATTATAAAACTACATAGTACATTTGTTTCTGTGGTCTTAATTTTCTGAAAAAATTTAATGAAAAATAGCAATTGCAAATCGGAAATGAAGATAATTTTTATTCCTAACTTAAAACAAGCATTCGAATTGGTCTTTAACAGCACTTTAATTAGTAGAAACAAAATCGGGCATCTTCTTGTTACCCTCGACTTGTTTCCCACTGTACCGTGCAAATTGGCTACATGCTCTTTCCATACTCCTTCACAGAGCACCCAAAGTCAGTACTCTACTGCATTTGGTATATCAAGAATATTTTACCGAATTTCCCTGGTAATCCTAATTCTCCGGAATCCAAACAAAGGTCAGCCCCAATTAGTTCGGATTCCCGGGGTTCTACTGTGCTGTACTTGAGAGATTTTGAGAATCTGTCCAGTGTTGATTGCTTATCTGTTATTATGTGCAGAGGTATTTGTTGTCTGTTTTGTTCACAGTCCAACCAGTTTGTTCACTGATTATCCACTCTTCGTTTGCATGTTTTTTGTTTTTGATATTCTAACATTTTTATAAACCTCCTACACATATTTATATATACAGTAGAACCCCTGCTAATCCTAAATTCCGGTTAATCCGAACTAATTTTATTTTCGAAAATTATATGTAATTGAAAAGATTGCCTGAAAAGATTTAAATATACATACTAAAAGCAGCAAAGTACTTTTTCAGCATACATTTCGTGGCTGATTCACCTTTGTCTAAACATGCTAGCACATCTAATTTTGTCTTAGTGAGCATACACTATGTTTCCGTTTATTTGACATAATTGAACTGCCTCAAATATGAATTACAATTAAATAATAAACTTAACGCAATCCACACAAGATAAGTGATTTCGATTTTACAAAAAAGAATGATGTGTCGGGTAGAAACGTGTTCGTACGAGAATGAGCTAGCAGGAAGTGGATGATTCATTTCTCGAAAAATTAGGGGTTGAACCACCGGTAGAGATTGCATGTGGAAGAAGAAAGAAAAATCTATTCTTTAGCCTCCCTCTTCAAGGCTCACTAATTTCACGGAATGAATCTCTTTTGGACTTCGCCGTAAGATAATGTCACTTCATATAGGAGCACATCCATTATTCTAATGAAAAGGGGAGACATATTCTCTTTCTATTGCTTTTGAATAAAAGGAACTCAAGACATCATAGTACTGAGTAGTTATAAGTTACATTTTCTTAGCACGCATCTTTTTCTTATCTATTTTTATTGGAATTTCAAGTAATCCGAATTTTATGTAATCTGAACAGGCACTGGTCCCAATTAGTTCGGATTAGCTGTTTTCAACTGTATATATATTTCAGTGTAATTCTGATATTTCGGCTATTTTAAATTGCAAATTTTGGTCTTGCTGAATTTGTTTGAATTTCTACTTTGTGAATCATCCTTTTGTTAAAATTTTATAAATGTTTATTAATGAATTTGACGTCAAAAAAGCATTTTGTTAGTTATTCTGTTTTGTTATATAAATGTTCTGGTTTAAGTTTTGACTATTTTTTGTAAGAATTTTCAAAGTTATTTATCAGTTTTACAGACCATAATCTAGGCTGTATTTGATTCATACAATTTGATTTTGAATGAAATTGTTTTTATTGAAAAACTGATTTGCATTGTTATTAAGTATTTAAAAGGAAATGAATTGATTTACTATTTATTGTAATTTTACATCAGCTGTAAAATTTGTTATTAATCCTGATTTGTTTTATCAGGAATTTAGTTGAGCCTGCTTAGATTCTTTGCAAAATAATCATTTTCAAATAAAGTTTTTATAATTTAAATTTTTCTATTTGAGTTGCGTGTTTCGCTTTCCTCAAAGTGTATGACAATGCTCAACTTTTAGTTTTTTGTTATAAACCCTATACTAATAGGGTTTATAACAAAAAAATAAGCAAAGAGAAATATTTAAAATAAAATTGGACTTTTGAGAGATGTAAACATAGTTTTATATGCTTTGTACAATAGTTACTTTATATAAGATGGCAGTTTTTTGTTATTCATGCTCATATTTTAAAATAAAATCAAGAAAATATGATATTAATATTTTTAATACAGTAAACTCTTGCTACAACAATACAATGTTGTGGTCCCAGTGAATTTGCATAGAACATAATATTAATCTCCCCTCAATGTAATGGTATTCTGTATAGCAATAAACCCCTGTACAACAATGTTTTTTTTAAATCTCAACATCATTTTCTTCCTCTGTAACAATATTTCATGGAGGATAAGCAGACTGATAATGATGGAAATTCCAAAAATGGCGATGTTTCAGATGCTGAAGAATGTGTTTTGAGCCTTCAAAAGTCTTGAACTGAGTTTGAAGAAAAAAAGTGGCAAAATGTCTAGAATTAGCGTGGAGGAATCTTAAACAGCGGATGGTGATCTTATGTTTTTTGCAGGAGTTAGATATAGATAGAAGATATTCTGTCCGAAATTACAGACGAAATGGAAAATGATGATAAAGAGGACGATGATGATGATACAGATCCATCACAATCTTGATTGACATCCCAGAAACCTCTTCAATCAGTTCAGTCCCACAGGCATTTTTTTTCAAGCCTTTCATCCACAAATTATAATCATTATTGTGTGTTAGACTCTATGCAAACCTTATTAGTTGACTTAACAGTTTAGAAAATATTAGATTTTTTTCGATAAAATAAGTTTCTCAGGTATATGTTTACGGCTGAATTTTCAAATTTTTGTATGCTTTAACAAACATTAACACTCTGGTGATGCTTTTTTTGCAAAATGTATATTGTTTTATTGTGTCCACATTTAAACAACCAAGATTTAAGTTTTTTTTTATATTGTAATTATATCACCGCTATATATAATGATACATCCCTCTATAACAATATCTTTATTTGGTCCCCAAAGTATTGTTGTAACGAGGTATTACTGTAGTAAAGAGAACTTTCCGACTATATAGTGCACAGATGTTAAATTTTTGTAATTTTTTTTCTGTGCCTTGTTTGGCAAATTAAAAAATTTTTGACTTGAAGTCATCTTTAAATTACTCCAATGCAATTTAATATGTTTTCAATATTAAATACTGATATGGAATATCTGAAAAGTTATTTAAGGAGCAGCTTTGTGATATAAATGAACTACATATTTATTTTGTTGGTGGAATTTATATTTTTATGTAGGTGATTGTAATGTATGATAATAATCTGATACAATTTTTATGCAATTTTTAATTGGAAATATTTGATTTTATTTTGCTTCCAATGTTTGTCATTATATATTAAAAATAATTTTTCTTATTTTTTTTTTTTTTTTTTAAATGTAAGTTGGAGCTCCTTATTTTACTTTTACAGCTGCTTTTGTACAGAAAAAAAATTTTCTTTGCACCTTTTCTGAGAGGAATTCCGACCTGGCCACAAAGTTACAAAATAAATTAGAAAAAAAAAGCATTAATTAATGCAGTGAAAAGAATTATCAACCAAATTTAATTGAAGTATCTTAAACCGGGATGATTTTCTTGGTTATATGTTAAAGAATTTCTGAAAGAACAAGAGAATTTTAAAATTTTTTATCTGCCTTGTTTTTTAAATACTTACGGGCGCCGCCCCCATTTGGGTTAGTAAATTTTGAGACCCCATTTGAGTTAGTTGGGTAACTGGGTGGTTATCCCCCAATTTAAGAAACTAATAATAGTATTGCAGATTTTTATTATCTGCCAACTTTTCAAATAGTGATAAAATTTGAATAGAATCATTTTATAATGTGAAACATGTTTCAAATTTTTTGAAAGATTTTGATTTAAAAATAAATATTAAGTGCATTGAAGGTTATTTAAAATTTTTGAAAATAGGAACGTTTTATCTTTTCATTTAGTGTGCATCTATGTTTTTATTTTCATTTATTATGCACATTTTTTACCTTTCATTAATAGTAAGTATATCATTTGTGTATCTCTATTTAAATTATGGTAATTCACTGAGTATGAATGGGAGACGAATGCATTACATTTAGCATTCAATCTTGCACACATCAGCATTCTGGTACTTGCTTATTTTTATGGTATTGACTTTTATGTAAATTTGTATCATACTGCTTGAATAAAAATCTTATATCCTTTCCTGTTAAATATTTGGTAAACTCAATAATATTAAGTAATCACAAATGGTAAGTTTTGTTTATTTTCGTATGCTACCATGCCTTGAATTGCTTTAATGTACTTTGTATGTGAAGAAAACAAGTCACAGCACTGTTCTGTGCTTTGTGTAGTCCCATGATGACATTCTTGGAATGTATAAACAAAAGTAATTTTGATGTATATATAGCACTGTATTTGTAGAATGCCTGTAACAGCTTGTCTGGTTATGAATGACTTTTGTTGCCACTTCTTTGAACATATTGTCTATACTTATATTTTTCTATGCTTGCATTGTCACAAGCTTATCAATATCATGAATAAAAAGGTGATCTTGTTTTATAAATTTCATTTTGTCCAGTTCAAAATTGCATTAACCCTGAAATGGGAGAATAAAAATAATAAGTTTTTATAAATTACACTTTTTATTAGTGTACTAAAATGTGGAAATTTTTTTTTACTAAAAATCTGGAGGTGAAAGCAAAAAGTGCCGATATAAATAATCTAGGTAAATGAGAATTTTAATTACATTCATGATATATTTTGATTTTTTATTAATGCTTTAGAATTTTCTTATTTTTGTTATTCACTATCCGTTCTCGCTGCCCTCCGGACGGGTTCGTGGCCAGCACCCATTTTGCTCAGCGCTGTCCTGCCACCTCGCTGCTTTGAGGCTCTCAGCCACTACTTTTTTCAGTTTTAAATACTGCATGAAGATAAGTGGAACAGACCATAAAACCATAGTAGATTTCACATTCTTTGTAGACAACAGATTCCTTTAAAATTGTAAGATCTTTCAATAAACCTCATCTAGTTGTAATGTTTTGTATAACTTTTTCACGAATTTCGGCATGAAAGTCTTCAGATCCAGAAATACAGAATGATGTCGCCCTAAATAAACAGTTTCCATCCCTACAATAGGTATTTTACACTATTTTCGACACGCCATTGTGGTTGAACTGTTGGATTCTATATATTTAAAATAATATGGTAAAACCTTCAGACAGTTCACCAGCCCCATCCACCCGACCGATTTCGATAATTTTTATTTCATATGAAAGCTTATGACGTCTAGATTTGCAATGAAGGGTCGAGTGCCCCCCCCCCATTTTTCAAACGAAATCGAAAAAACATATAGACAATGAACAGTGGAGAGAAGTGTTTTTTCTATTTCGTTCGAAAATGGGGGGTAGGCGACCCTTCATTGCAAATCCAGACGTCGTAAACTTGCATATAAAATAAAAATTGTCGAATTCGGTCTGGTGGTTGTTGCTGGCGAACTGTCTAAAGGGAATACACCCATAGATAATGTACAGTGGGAAAGTGTTTTTTCCATTTCGTTCGAAAATGAGGGTGGGCAGGCGACCTTTGGTGACATATCTAGGCGTCATAAGCTTTGATTTGAAATAAAAAGTAGGGTAATCCGTCGAGTGGTTGGGACTGGCGAACTGTCTGAAGGTTTTACCATATGGGTAAACCTTATAGAAATCCACCAGACCGATTTCGACAATTTTTATTTCATATGGAAGCTTATGACGTCTAGATTTGCAATGAAGGGTTGCCTTCTCTCCACTATCGCATATTTTTGAACGAAATCGAAAAAACTTTTCTCCACCATACATTCTCTGTATATTTTTTCGATTTCGTTCGAAAATGGGGGGGGGGGGCAGGTGACTCTTGATGACATATCTAGACGTTGTGAGCTTTCATATGAAAAAAAATCGGTCGAGTGGTTGAGGCTGGCAGACTCGGTGAAGGTTTTTTGACCCCATTATTTTAAATATATAGATTGTGGTTTAATTTTCTTATTGTATTGATTTCAGTGCCTTAAGCTTTGACGATTTTTGCTTTGACTCCAGATTTTAAATAATTTTGTACATTTTAGCATATTAATAAAAGCGTGCTTTTTTCATTTTATTTTCTGCTTTTTAATCCTAAATAAATTTCATCATTATAATTATTATGGAATCTCATCAATTTTTCTCAAATTTCCTAGCAGATGGCACCTTTTGCACTGAATCAAAATTAAGCATTTAACTGATAATTAAGTTATGAAAATATAAAAATATTGTATTGTCATTGGGAAAACTACAGAATTATGAAACTAGCAGATCAGAAAGTGAGTGGGAAATCGATTACAAAATTTCATCTCAATAAACAGGAAACAAGTTAAATAAAAGCGTGTAAATATAAAATCATATCGACTGAACTCTGACTGAGATCCTAATACTGCAGGGAGGAGGAAAGCTGTTTCCTTCTGGCTTATGCTTACTAAAAACCTTGAGCTTTTCCAAGTTCGTCTTGACAGCGGGAAATCGATTACAAAATTCCATCTTAATAAACAGGAAACGAATCAAGTTAAATAAAAGCGTGTAAATATAAAATCATGTCGACTGAACTCTGACTGAGATCCCAGTACTGCAGGGAGGAGGAAAGCTGTTTCCTTCTGGGTTATGCATACTAAAAACCTTGAGCTTTTCTAAGTTCGTTTTGAATCTTGAAGAGAGATACTTTTTTTTTTTTTACTTTCTCGTATACAAAGAGAAAATATTGTTGTCGTCAAGAGATTAGATCTCAAGATTTGGATAAATCGACATGTTATAGCTTCTTCCCGAGTTGGAAAAAAGCATTTCGGGGATTATCTGTTTCTCTCTGCCTTTGAATTGTCAAAACTGTAAAATGCAAAGAGCCAAACATATGAAATTTCTTATGTGGCCATAACACCAAAATTATAGATTTCTGTTAATTTTGTATGAAATCTGCCCTTGGGAAATCTTTTTGTCAATGCATGTTGACACGATAACATGAATACAACCAGCGGGAGTGGCCTCTCCTAAACTTTCTCGTTTACTTCTCAATGTCATTTCCCCTCCCTCTGCGTGGATAAAAAATTCGAGCCTACTGTAACCAAGAATGCAGTGACTATCGGAAGGTTTTTCATTGTGGATTATAGTGATTGTAAAATATTTAGGTGAAGAATCATATTCAAAGAGATTCGTATGTATTAAAACTTAGCAATATTTATTTTCTAGCACACTCTATAGAAAGCTCCGCTAATGCGAGAGCGAAAAGAAAACAGGAGTAAATGACCTCGTTCGCTATCGCTGAATAGCGCAGAGATTGCTTCCAGTACGCATGCGCGTAGAGATAACGGATTTGTTTCAAAAGTTAAAAAAAATGAATATGCATTTTGACCACCTGCTTTTTAACTGATTCAGATGAAAATTGGGTATAGATCTATAATTAATGTTAGCATCCTTGATACCAAGTTTTATTTATCTAAGCCAAAGGGCTTATGAGATATAATTTTTACAAGTATGCCATTTACAGACAGATAACGCTTTGACGGTTTTGTCCCAACATTTTATACGGACCTACATTTATGACGATAAAACTGTGTACCGATCTAGCTATTCAAGTTTTTGAGTTATAGTGTTCACATGACCACGGACATACCGACAGACAGACTTCCCGTTGACGGATTTTGTCCAAAATTTTATAGAAACCTACAAATTATGTTTAAAGACCACAAACCCATTTCTAATAGTTTTCGAGTTATCGTGTTCACAGATAGACATAATTCCAAAATTGTGTTTTTCGGACTCGGGGAGGTCTAAAACAGGAGATTCGTCAAAATCTCGAATTCGAATTTTTTGACAATTACGATACTTTCTCTTCGTATACGAGAAAGTAAAAAGAGCTAGAAGGGTGAAATTTGACATACTGTTTTATCATCAGAATTGTAGACCTGTAACAAATTTTGGATCAAATGTATTGAAGGGTCTATCAGTCTGTTCGTGGGCAAGTGAACCCTGTAACTCATAAAAGCAAGATGCTAGACACCTGAAATTTGGTATCGGGTCTTGTCTCCAAAATTGTAGTTCTGTATCAAATTTAGGTTGCAATAAGAAAGAAAGGAGGACTCCAAATGCATAGTTGGTTTTCTTCAGTATTCTACGAATCGCAATACTGTTCACTTAATAACTTTGAGAAAGTCAAAGGGTAAACATTCCCTACTCACGAGCCGCTCCTGTAAAAGACGTTAAATAAATTCAGAAATTGTCATTATCGATTGCGAAAAATGCAGTTTTTTCTTCCTCTTTGAAATTTCAAAAAATTGTGATAAGTTGTATTGCTTGTTAAGGGACGACTTTTACATTCGCTAAGCGACTGTTCAAAAGAATGTCATTTTACAATAGAACTTGACCGATGTTAAGCTGACGGGAGCATAATATGCAATTCGATTTATCCTAAAAATTCGAATTAAAAACTATATCTAGAAAATGAGTAGAGAAAGTGATGATTTTTATGTTAAAAATGTCAGTAAAAAGTTCTTTTTAATGTTTAAAAATTTTTATAAATAATATATATTCAGTAAGTCAAATGAATATAATTATAAATAAAAATGTAATAAACTTCATAATTAAAGATTTCAGAGTTTTTTTTTAAAAAATTAAGACATTTTGGAGTCGAATTTGAGTGTAATATGACATAGTTTCTGAAGACAAAATACATCAGCGCATGATGAAAAATGAACATCATATTCAGAAAAATATTTCTAAAAATTATTATTTCGCCCTAACATTTTTTTTTTAAATATACAAAAAAAAGACTGCGTCCGACTCTGTTGATTGGGCTGCCAACCGCCTTCTATTCACAGGCGCTATCCCACTACTGCACCGTGCGGGAGCTTTTGCCTGCTCCGTTTCCGGCCTGGGCCGGTTCGCTCCGCCTTAGACGACCTGGTGGGACCGGGCTCCCCCAATCCAACCATATCGACACCGTGCTTAGCGCGGACGCCTGATCGACATAGAGAGACGGAGGACAGAACTCCCAACCTCACGCCGTCCGACAGCCTAGCCCTCCTAGCAGCTGGATTACAAGACCACGCCACCAGTCTCGGGCGGAGAGTCGGCGCATTTGTAGCTTTATAAACAATAAAATATGACATACTTCCATCACTATAATGATATATTGGGTGATTTTATAATTTTTTTACAGAATTGAATACTGGCTAGTTAGTTTTATTGTTGCATCAAGACGATATTTTCGTTTTCGCTCGAAATAATTTCTCATTCATTTAATTCGTATGATTTCGTGGCGCCATCTTTTGGTTTATTTATGTGGCTCAATCTCTTGTTGCTGCTAATTTGTGATCTGAATCGGTAAACAGATTATATAGAGAATCAAATAAAATGAAGCAAAAAGTGATTAACAAAGAATTTAAAAATATGTTACAAATTAATACAATGTTTTTAAATTACACAATATTTTAGTAGCGCGTAATATGCCGCTGCATACAAAAAACAAAGGAAGACCAAAAAAAAAACATTCAAAGGAGGTAAAAAGACAAAGAAAATAAATCTAATGAAACTGAAGTAAACAAACAAGGAATCCATTCAGCCTGCTTCTTCGGGGACCATAGGCCTATAATTCGAAATGGATTTTAAAAAAAAAACTGGGATATTTTTCTGTAAGAAACTCGACTTTCGTCAAAAACAGCTTCTCATAGCCCGAAACTCCAAGTGAATACGTGATAGAAAAGGAATTCACAAAGGAATTTTTTTAACAACAAACAAATATCGCCAATAAGATTAATTTTAAAAAACTATTTAAAGAAAATTACCAGTCATCGGGCACTTTTATGCGGTCATGATAACAAGTCAATAATAAAAGGAACAAATATAGACTCAGAATGTTTAAAAACAAAATGTCCCTACTAAAAGAAGAAGAAAAGATCATTTTCCCGCCCAAGAATTCCAAATGTAATGAAAACTATTAAAGACGCTGGGGCCATCTATTGAGCGTAAAGGAAAACAAAAACTAGAGGAAACTCAAAATTCAGAGAATAAATTAAATTCAAAAAGAGCTCTCAAAATCTATCAATGTCAAAATAATGAAGGAAAAAGTAAATAAAATTATTCAAAAAATATTAGCAGCAACCCAATAATTTTTTCCCCTTCAGAATCTAAATTTAATATTTAAATTCCAGACTATATTGAAAAATAAGCCTTTCATTTCCGTGAATATCAAAAGGCAAATTGTTACAGAATTTTTAGAAAATTATTGGTAGCCACCATTCCTATTATTGCAAATTTTTTAATTCTGTAAGCTTGAGTAAAAATTACGTTTCTGAAGACTCTAGAATCAAGATTTGAATGATAATTACAAAGATTTTTACAAAGAGAATTAAATTCAGCTCTCTTGTCATATAAACCAAGGAAGGGTTTTTGCTCAGAAATTTCAGTTTTAATATCTAAAAAAAGTATCTTTATTCGGATTTAAGTTCCTTTTATTAAGTTTAAGTTTTTTTGGATAACAATTAATAATCAAATCTAAGTCATCAGTGTTTAGAATAAGCAGATTGTCAAAAAATATAAAACCGTAAATTAAATTATTCTTAATAATTTTATCTTTGAAAAAGTGCAAGAAGACATTGACAGTACACTGGCCGATGTCTTTTTGCACTTTTTATTTTAGGCAAAAGGCACCAATGTGTAAAATGGAGAGCAAATGACTTCTGTTTGTTCCTCAATTATTTTATTAGTCAAGTATTTTTGTTGCGCCATAGGCGCTCAAATTCCAAGTTATTGTTTCTGATAGGGCGTCAAGCAACTCTAGCCCAACTGAAATATGTTAAAACGGCCCTGTGTATATTCAAGAAACACGTTTCTTCAATTTTTATGTATTAATGAAAAGAACATGAATAAACAAGTGAAAATAAATAATTTATTTGATCTTGTATTTTTGTGAAGAACAGATTTTTGCTTCAGTATATTTTGGGATTGATTTCAATTAAGAATGAAATTCTTGACCGGGATTTCTTAAAATTTACTTTGGTAATTAACATTGCTTTAGGAATTTTGACTTGCGACTGTGTTTTATCGTTCATCAGCAACTAATTCATAAGAGAAAAGACTCTTTCTACAGGTGGTTTTGTGCTGGGCAGACATAGAATATATTCAATAATTATACGAAATTTCCTATGATTTATATTATTGGCGTGAAAGTGTTTGAACAGTTGCACCCATTGACCTTCAGTTGAAACATTCCCAGTGTTCCATTCTGTCACTTTTTGTGGTGTCATGTAGTTAGAAAAAAGTGCGCTCTAGCAGACTTCTGACCAACTAGCATATGTATGAGATGTATAGCGGGCGCATGCACCCTCATCGCCGCGCTACTACTGTCGCTTTTTTTACTTTTTCGTATACGAAGTATACAAAGAGAAAGTATTGTAATCGTCAAAAAATTCGAACTAGAGATTTTGACGAATCTCCACGTTTTAGACCTCCCTGAGTCCGAAAAACACAATTTTGGAATTATGTCTGTCTGTGAACACAATAACTCGAAAACTATTAGAACTACGGGGATGAAATTTGGCATGTATACTTTAAACATAATTTGTAGGTTTCTATCAAATTTTGGACAAAATCCGTCAGCGGGAAGTCTGTTTGTATATCCGTGGTCATGCGAACGCTATAATTCAAAAACTTGAATAGCTAGATGGATAAAATTTTGTACACAGTTTTATCGTCATGAATATAGGTCCGTCAAAAATTTTGGGCCAACTCCGTCAAAGAGTTGACTGTCTGTCGGTCTGTATAATTTACCATTGAAACCAATCCGCTGTCTCCACGCGCATGCGTACGGAAGCACTCGTCTGTGCTCGCGAAAGGAGCGATTACGTCAGTTTGTCCTTGAGACGGCAAGAGTGAAACCTAGCAGTGTGCGATAGATGCGTTTTAATCGGTACGCATCTCTTTGAATTCTTTACCTAGATATTTTTCAATCACTATAATGAAAAACCTTCTGATAGTCATTGGATTCTGGATAACAGTAGGTTCAAATTTTTTTAGCCACGCGGGGAAAGGAGAAACGGCACCTTTTGGGGGAAGTATACGAGAAAGTTTAGGGGCGAACACTCCCGCTGGTTTTAAATTTTATTTTTCGAGCCTCTTTTGGAATTGTAACCGTAGGTTGCTCTCTTTCTGAAAACGGGACATTTCAGCGTCCCGAAGCTTTCCCCGACCTCCCCGTCGGGGAAAATTTTTGTATCCCGTTCACTGAACGGGGTATTCAAATAGTAGATATATAAAGATCTGGCGAAAATTTGAAACCATTTTCATTACACGTTCCCCACCCCCGTACAGCAAGCCGTGCCTCGCGTCGGGCACACTCTAGCGCCATTCCTGGATAGGCTATCTGAAAACATGCCGAATGGTCATGACCGGCATAGCCGATTCTGAGAATGATAAACAAAAAAGGGTTTGTCCAAGGGTGGCGGGAGTGGGATGTCCATGGCCCCCTGTCGGGGATTCTGTCCCCTCCCATTTGGGGCAAATTTTTGCACCCCGTTCACGCAAAGGGCTATTCAACTCAGTGGCGAATCCGGGGGGGGGTATCCGGCGGTGGCCCCCCCCCCCCAGAGCGAAGTGAGAATTCTTGATTTTATTTAAAATCACTATAACTGTTTGTTCTTAATTTCTCTTTTTAAGAAAATAATAAAAACGTGTCAACATTGCTTTCTGGCTTGACAGGCTCGAAAATTTTCCTACTTTTCTAGTCATTCCACTTGTACTTGTAGCGTTGACGCGATCGAAGACATTTTTTGGCTAGTTATTTCATTGTAATTTTTATTAAATTATCGAAAGTATTATATTATTTTTTATGATTCTTATTGTCAGGTGAGTAAAGTCTGTAAAGTTAAAGTGTTTTGGTTTACATAAGCCAAGAGGTTTGACATTCGTCATGGCGATACAAAATTTTTATGACCTCAGCCCCCCCCCCCAGACCCAAATCCTGGATTCGCCACTGATTCAACTGGTGAAAATTCGAGAGGGCCATCATTATGCCCTCCCCTTGTACTGCAGATCGTGCCCCCTGTCGGGGAGATACTGCACCCCCGTCGGCCGGACTCTAACGCCACTCCTGGTTGCGTCGCCATCGATGTCGATAAAAGGCACACTTTCGACTAATTTTGAAGCAAGAATCAGATAAACTCCAAGTTTGGTTGATTTTGATAATTTTTGTGATTATTTTTGTACTTATTCTGTGATTTGCGGTTTGGTACTGTCTGTGGGTGCACTGCTTTGTATTACCTTGCTTGTTTATTTCCGGCTTCTTGGGGGCTGAGTGTGTACTGTTTAGCAACGGATTCCGAGACAACCACTTTTGGACGATTTTACACCGGAAAGGGGTGTCAGGCAACGAGTAAGATGAGCGCATTTCCTGAGTTCATTGTTAGATCACGCTCAGTAAAATGTAAACATCTCCCCTTCCATTCTTCCCTTTTCCCCCATTTTTATGAAAATAACTTCGCCCGGCGCATGCGCAAAAGCGCGGAGGGTTTTGGAATCGTTGCTAAACAATAGAGCTTAAAAACAATCAACTAGAAAAATATTTTTTTTTATTAATATGTCTAAATAGTTCCATTCCCTAAAAATTCCTGTCTTTACTCCTGTTTTGTTTTTTCGAATATAGATGGCGCCCTGGTACTAGTGTTTCTTTTAAAAAAATTGCTGATTCCTTTTTTAAAAAGAAAGTTAGTGTGGAAAATTGTGATAGCGTTAGGACATTTTTTTTCCTCTATTTCTGGCATGGGGTAGGTTTAATTTTATGATGGCTACTTTTAAAAGCCAGATGGCTAATATTTTTAATCAATCTTATTAGCGTTTTTATGTTTGTGTTTGGTTTTCCTCTTTCGTTTAAAATAATGCTTTTTGAAGTGCAGATCTCCTTTGTCTTTTGTTGGGAAATTTCGTGCTAAGAGAAGCTATATTTGGCGTAATGCAAGCTTCTTACAGAAAAAAGTTCCCAATTATTTTGAATCCATTTCGAATCAAGTCCTTAGCCCTTGAAAAAATGGACTAGAATGGATTCCTCGATTGTTTTCATCGATTCCCTCTGAGTTTATCTTTGTTTTTTGACTTTCTTTGAATGATATTGATTTCCATTGCTAAACAATACTTACCCCGTCGGCCGTTTAACCGCTCTATGAGTGGGTCGACATGGGTTGTAAGTAAGTCCTTCGACTGAAGGGTCAGAAGAGTGATATTTTCATTCTAGGGTCTAATAATATGCCTTTGGGGATTTCCTTATTTCAAAAATATTATCTATTTTAAATTTCACATGGATTTAAAAGAAAACAACAACCCTGATAGGTGGAGTAAACTATGAACAAGAAATCATATACATATACACAGTAGCGGTTTTTCGCACAGGTGTTCACTCCTTGCCTTGAGATCCTACGGGGCCTCAAGATCTGTTCGACATGCATGGCAGTGCAAATCCGACAGCTAATTTGCGACATTGGGACTGGCCTCAAAACAATTTGGCGCATGTAGTCTCAGAGTGTCAAAATCCGCAACTGCATATCTCTACTAATAATAAAGGAGGGTGTCTGTGTGTGTGTTGGCGCTCTACAGGACAGACCGCTAGACTTAAGCCCCGGACCCACGATCAGATAAACCACAGATTTTGTCTGCGGTGCGCCTTACTTCCCGCCATGGGAACAGGTAGGCTCGATGTCGTTCGGGGTCTTGTAAGGGCATCTGTGGTTTCCCGCGTTGAGGCGGTATAAAGCTCAAACATCAAAGACGCGAGAAGGAAGCGACGCGATCCGTTCCCTTGGCCTGTTGTAGCCTGTGCTAAGTTCTCGCGTCGTAGTTTTTTAGCAGTTTCAAATGCATACTTTTAATGATGATAACTACATTTTTATTGATAAATTTTCATTTTATAATTGAAACGTTATGTAACTGTATAATCAGTATATTTAATTTACATCTTAATTAATAATAGTTAAGATTTCGAAATTTGCATATGGTAAATGAAAATTTAATTATTATCGAATAAGAGGAAGCTGCAAATAACTTTTTCTTTCCAAAATTGCTTTCTGTATTACTACTGAACACATCACGATTATTTTCTAATAACATTAGTGAGGCATAAAGCACTAAAAGGAATTATGTTCACGCTAAATACTGAAGTAATTTGAAGTGGGAATGCAAAAATAAATTTGATATTTAATATTAAATTTTCAAATCAGCATACTATCTATGCCTCTTTTCATTGAAGAAGCAAAGTGTTATAAACCGTTTTGTGTCGCCATTTTATAAGTTTTAAAAAATTCTTGAGGCATGAATTCATGCAACAAAGGAAAAAAATGCTCCAAGCCATTTTTATCAGCATATTTTTAAATTGAAGATTAATAAGAAATCAAACTCATTCTGAGACTTTTTCAGATTATTTTACTATACGTTAAAGAACCAGATAATTTTTTTTAAATAATCCGTTATAAGTTTAAAATACCTTTCTCATACACTAAGAAAATCGCCAAATGTAACGATCCCATTGGACGATTGCAGCGCCACTTCCCTTGCTGAGTATATTTGCCATGATATTCATCAGTTGGACGTGGATCAGTTATTCCCCCCCGTTTGTAACATTAATTATAACTATTTTTATTTACTGTAAATATTAATTTTGTGTAATGTGAAGTGTCTTTTGTGTAGTGACTGTTTATTTGTTAATTAAAAATAGTTTAAAAGTAACTTTGTTTTCCTCAAATTAATTTTGTCTTAGTTTATTTAATTTTTTTTTCATAAAATTATTTTCTTTTAAAGCTAGCCGAAATTTTTAAATAGTTGCTACATAAAAATTGGCGCCCAACGTGGGGCGGCCTTCGAATTTAAAAATGAATAACTTTTAATGTCCACGGTCCAACTCATTTTTATTTTGCAGCTCTGTGTGAGTTATTTTGAATTAATTTGTGTGAAAGAAAATTTCTTGCTCTGTGTGAGCTTATGAGGATACTTCTACCATCCTGGTAAGTATTGGAAAATACCATTGAAAGAATCTGCAACCTCGCAGTAAGAACAAATATTCAGAATTTCATAATATAACAGAAATCAGATGTCCTCTCCAGTGACAAGTTATTAGTAATGAAAATTAACGTTGACAAAACATTAAGTTAAATTTTGATATTGCATTTAATTGAAAGTTGAACTTGAATATTGTGAAAATGTTTGAACTTCAAACGTTGTTTAAATCTTAACATCTTTCAGACTCACTGAAAAAAGTATTTTTGGAACGAAGTTATTAAAATATTTGTGTATGCATCAATATACTCTTGGTTATTCCTGGTATTCAAAAGGAATCGTATGATAAGAATTCATATTATTAAGTGTTTATTTAATTTCTGTAGTTTATTCTGAACATTTAAGTTTTTTTCTATTTAGCGCAATAATTGCAAAGGTTATTATTTTGTGCTCATTTTCATATTATATTTTGTGTAAAAACATTTTTATATATCTCAGTCTAATTTAACAATAATCCTATTGCATATATTGTTCCCAGTGTGTGTTTCAATCGTCAAAAATTATACTTTCGCTTTGAAGAGAGAGAAAACTGCTGATCAACGCATAACGCTGTTGCGTATGTCCTTGAAAAAGTATCTTCAGTTTAATTCTCATAAATTTCCTCAGCAGATTATTTTTTTTTTTCTCTCTTGTAATGATCAAGCTCTAGCAAATGTTTATAGAGTTAGCGCTGAAAGGAAGTGATTCGCATTGAATGTATAATATATTTTCTTCTGAAAGTGATAGTGAGATTTTTCAATCCAGTCAGATGATGGGATCATAGCTTATTTATTCTTTTAAACGAAAGGCATATTTTATTACTAACTTCCTGCTGTTTTGAAATAATGAAAAGTATATCATAATGTGAAAGAATATTTGTGGTTTCAAAATAGGATTGCTTTTCATTTCAGAAGAGTATTTTCTTGGTTTGAAAGAGAAATAATAATTTATTAATTACTCTTGGTAAATGAAATATATCATTAATGCTGTCAAATAAAGTTGCAT
>BGPR01008281.1:0-30607 GCA_013235015.1 Araneus ventricosus
TTCAGAGAGTTAATAACGCAATTCGTCGTTTGATGCTCTCGATCTCTGCAGATAGTTGCGAAATCGCGCGTCAACTACCAGTCTTTCTTTCACACATTGACAATTTACCGGGAAAGAGGGAAAAATATTAATTAATCACGATAGTGCAACGAAATCGTCTTGTGGGTGTAAGTGAATGCCGTCCAATAAGTAGGATTAAAAAAAAGGCTCTTTATTTTACAAATATTCTAAGCAAAGTAACGTAGCACCAGTAATAAAGCAGCACTTGTAAAAATTGAAAACAGAGATTACCATTAAATCTCAACACAGCGCTCAAAGGCTTCTTGTTAGCTCACCAGCTTGCTTGCTGATCAAAATCCAACTAATAACTTAGCTTGAGAGCTTGCTTTTATACTTTTTCAACAGGAAGTGATGTCATTACGAAGGAAGTGACGTAATCTCCGGAAAGTTCATGAAGCCAGTAGAAATGGGTTGACAGCTCAAAGTCTTTATAGAAAATTCCCTTTGTCGCCAAAATCGCCAACTTTATCGCCAAGTCGCCAAGTTTGTCGTCAAGATTAGCATCTCAGGGAAACAACTTTATAGCTTTGTAACAATAGTTTTTTTTTATGTGTACAATGATTGAACTAGTGACGCAACTCTTAGTTATAAAGCCGTTTTCCCACATGTCTGATTTTGCCACCCCATTCCAAGTGCCGCTCGGGCTTTTAGTTACGCCACTGATTGATAGTGAGTGCTTAGATGAGTGTTCAACTTTTTCCATGTGGCCAGGTCAGTGGCGGCGATTGGGCGGAAAATGCGCAGGGGCAGAAAAATTTTAGACATTTAAAAGTACCCGGGAGTGTAGGGGGTAGACAAAAAAAATTAAAATTTAGTTACAAAATTAGCTAGCTTTACCAGACACTATTCATATTTTATCATTCCTTGTGTTAGTCAGCTAAAATGGAATAAAATTTTAATTTTTTCAGCAAAATGTAGGGGGAGAATGCTCCCTCGCTCCCCGAATAGCCGCCACTGGGCCAGGTACTCATTAAGGCTTTTGATATTCCACAGTGGACACTGTGAATGGTATTTCCATATAAACAATTAAGCAGTGGCTGCTCGTCAGCTTCAGAACAATCAGTGCTGCAGAAGTTGTATAGACCCAAGTTGTAGGAAGTTCTGTGCTGATTATTTTTATATGTAACTAGCTGTTATGCACGGCGTTGCTCGGGATTAAAATACTTTCATGTCTAACATTTTTGATGTTAAAAACTACTTTTGTATAGAAAATTACAATACCAAAAATTCTTTTATCTTCTGAAACGTTTTATAATTAAAATTAGAATATCAATTGAACCAGACGATTTTTAAAAACCGCCGATAGCTAATTTTCTCCATAAATTAGTAATATTTGTTGCACAGGTACTTCACATTTTGTTTATAAATCTTGCAGTATCAGAAAGATTTTAACGGATGTTTCCGGACAATTAATTGTATAGTAAATTTTTAATTAAGAAAAAGCGTTGAAATAAATATGAAAAAAAATAATAAAATTAGTCTTCATCCAGAATTCTTCTAATGTGATATAGCAACAGTTCTTCTTATGTATTCTTGTTTTTCACCAATAAAGTGTTACAAATTGTAAATTTTATACACAAATTTATTTTTGAAAATTTTTTTTAATGAGGGCAACAAATTGAACGGAAATGAAAGTTGTATCATGAAAAGCTAATTTTTTTAACTTTAAATATGTGTAAAAATAGTTTTTGGGACATAATACACATTTTCGAAAAATATCACGGAAAATGCCGTATATTGCTTAGTTTTCAATTAACTGAAATTTTAATAAGATTAGGACTTTTAAAAGCTGAGAATGATCTCTCTCTTCTTATATAAAATATATTTATAAAAACAAGCAAAAATTTCAGAAATAAACGTAAATTAGTTTAAAGTCTAACCATTGCCTAGCAACAGAGTAGCTATAAATTTGCGTTATTCAAAATCGTCAGCAGGTAATTAGCAATTTAATAAATTTTGTAGAATTAATAAACATTGAAGAAAAAATGTCACAGACATAAAATTGGTATCATTATAAAGGTAAAATTTTGAACTTTAAGATGGTATAAATAATAATTTTAGAGAGATTTTTTTGCTCCGAAGTTATTGCGGAAAAACGGTTTAGGTTAATTTCTAATTAACTGACTGTTTGATTAACATTTACTTTTAAAAGTTGACAGTAATCTTCCCCTTGCCTTATTAATAAGTGTGCGAAGTTTGGTTGAAATCAGTGCCATAGTTTAAGAGAAGAAGTGGAACATACATACAAACATATATACAAACATACGTACAAACATGCATACATACTTACAATAACTTTCATTTATATTAAGATGGCGATATACTAAAAATTGATAGTTTTTGAGTTAAAGCTACGATTAGAATAAAACTATTTTATTCATGTTTTTGTGTATAACTAAAATTCCAACAAAAAGTTTTGGTGGAAAACCTCAGATTCGTTATCAGAACTCCAAAAACATAAAGCAGCAAAAAATTACAACTCCTCCAGATTTGATTTAAAAAACTACCTAATGACTAGACTACTAAGCGAAAGCGATAAAAAGCCAAATGAGGATGGCAAAAGCGGAGGTCGCTCGCCAAGCGCGGTTTGTGGTTACTGCAGCTCAGAGTGCCTCTAAATTTAACGGAGCAAGGGTTGTTTTTTTCTTCTGATTTATAGCTCAGAGTGAGAATTCCGTTCGTTCGGAGGGGCGAAAGCCACTGCAGCTCAAGCCTGCGTCTCCCTTATTTGTTGATTGATTTCCCATCTTTCCTTTAACGTTTTTTATTACTTTTTTCTGCTTTTTCGTTGATTATTAAGCTCTTAAAGCGGAAAAGTAATCAAATAAGAATAAGAACGAAAATATAAGATATTAAAATAGTTTTTGTGGGGGGACTGCAGCTCTGCAGCTCTTTTGGAAGAGCCGTCACTGCAATTAAGTTCCATTTCATATCTGTCGAAGGGGAATCAAACTGCTTATCTTATATGAGTGGAAGAAATTGAATCTAAATTTCTCGAAGTACATTAAAAATCTATTTCTTTGCAGGAACATGTTGCCCATGAGAGATTTCTTGTTGGTGGAGGACACAAGTCACACCAGAATGTCCGCACAAAACCAAAACAGGCAACTAGTCAGTGGATTCACTATAAAGCTCTTAGCTATAAGTGGAATCACGTTCCTCGTAGTAGCCGTCGTTTACCTAATTTTTGGAATCACTGGTACAGCAATGTATTTGTTCTTCAGCATATTTCTTGTTTTAGAGCTGGTGGCAATAATACTAAGGTAAATTAAAAAAATTTCAGCTTATTTTTACTTTATGGATTTATTATTTTGCGATGTTAAGAATTTATAAGATAATTGAAAACTTTATTTAGAATTTAGATTTTTCTTTAGTAAAGAATTTAATGAACTGATTGAGAATTCGTCCATCCGTCAAGAATTTCAACATCTTTAAGACACTCATAAGAAAACATTATTCTCACAAGTACTAAATGCCATAAATGGGTACAGATTTGATATGTGGCATCACTGGCGATAATTTTGTTTTGGCGACTTTTTTCAGCAGCTTCAATATAGGACCTCATTGGCGATATTTTGTTCCGGCGACTTAAAGATATGATGTTCAGTTAGGAGGCAAAAAGTCCCCAATACAAGATTATCGCCAATGGAGTCCTATATTGAAGCTGCTGAAAAAAGTCGCCAAAACAAAATTATCGCCACTGATGCCGTGTAGCAAAGCTGTTCCCATAAATGTTTTGAAACATAAATTTTTCTATCAGTAGATGAAATACTATCTTTAGAAAAGCAAAATAATTCAGCAAATGTAAGAACCTACATAAAGATTCGTGTTAATCATACTAACAAAGCAGCGAGAAATCAACAACGAAAATATATTTTAAAAAATCATTTTCCGTCACGTAATCAGGCAGTTGGAAAGTCTAGTAATAATTAAAAAGGATGTAGGAAACTTCCATCATTGCAAATTTTGAGTGAAATTAATTGAACGATCGATTGAAGAAACAGACAAAAATCGATTTTTTCGCCAAGGCTCGTAGCCCAAATCAGAGGAAAATGTCGTCCGCTCGCCAAAGAAGCATTTTCCTTCTTAAATGGACAAAAGTAATGAAAGAAAAAAATCCAGAAAGTATGATGTGTGCACGTTAAAAATAAGTGAACTTTGCACACATGTATGGAGGCAATCCAGACTTGAATGTAAAAACCGTGATATTGAATTTTGCGATGATCTGCTTTGAAATTAGCCTAACTATTGAACTTAAATTGTTGCATATTTAATTTTTCAACGCATGTTTTAATTACAATATCTTTCAAGTATAATTTCATCAGTCTTCATGCAATTAATGTAACATTTCTGTTAATGAATCATAAATTCATAAGCATCTATAGTGGCTCCCAAAAGTGTTCGTACACTTCCTATTTTCAATGAAATACGGCTCTATCCATTAATTAAAATTAATATTTCAGAATAGGTATTTAATAATAATATATATAATCTTTTCTTAACAAAACTACACGAAATATTTTAAAAACATAATAAAACTTTATTTTTAAGAAATCAATAATCAAAAAGTAACAAAAACTTTATCTCACAAAAGTCTTCGTACACTTTAAAAAATCTCCACATATTAGTAAATATTCTAATTTTTCGTTAAATTAATATTTAGCAGGATAACCTTTAGCATCCACAACAGCTTTTAAACGGTTGGGAATAGATTTCACTAGTTTTTTTTGTAATTTCTGCATCAATGTTCATCCATTCTTCCATCGTTACTGTTTTTAGTTCGCTTTTCGTTTTAATGTCGTGTTTTCGTACTCTAACCTCCAGTTCTCTCCAAATACGTTCTATTCGGTTTAAATCTGGCGACTGAGGTGGTGTTATCAAATTTTGTGGAAAATTATAGAGACACCAGAGGCGAATGTTGAGAGCCGTGTGTTTAGGATCGTTATTTTGACAAAAAAACAAAGTTGTTTCCAATACCCAAATTTTGGGCTGATAATTTTAAATTGGCTCTTAAAATATTTAAATAAAGAGCATGATTCATTATGCCATCAATAAATACCAAATTACCTAGTCCTGATGCTGACATGCACCCCCACACAAGGACACCTCCACCGCCATACTTAACTGTTCCAACTAAGTTCTTGGGATTAAGTTCCTTATTTTTTCTTCAACATACCATTATACGTCCATCGGAACCAAAAGTGTTAAATTTGCTTTCATCTGCAAATAAGACATTCTTCCAATAGGTTTCGGGTTTATTTAACATTGATTTTGAGAAGGAAAGCCTCAGCTTTCTGTTTTTCGCACTAACAAAAAATTTCTAAAGGCAGAACGACCATTTAATCCAGCTGCTCTGAGAGCTCGTCGAACAGTTTCAGGCGAAATTGAAGTAGAAAATTTTCATTAAATTATGCAGAAACTTTTAAAGCATTCAAACGTGGATTTTTCACAAATTTTCTAATTATAAATCTCTGATCACGTTCTGTTAACTTTGCCGGTCGACCTTTTCTTACCTAGTTTTCGATCCGATTTTCTTCTTTAAAACGTTTTATCACATACTGAACTGTAGAATGGGATAAATTAACTAATTTACCGATATTCCGAACTGATTTACCACTACTATGATGAAAAATAATCCATTTCCGAATTCTGATTTTTGTTTCTTCACGAGACGATAATTTAAATTATGAATTTGTCCGAAAATATTTCAGTGTACGAAGACTTTTGTGAGATAAAGTTTTTGTTACTTTTTGAATACTGATTTCTTACAAATAAAGTTTTGCTATGTTTTTAAAATACTTCATGTAGTTTTGTTAAGAATAGATTATATATCTTACTATTAAATACCTATTCTGAAATATTAATTTTAATTAATGGATAGAACCTTATTTCATTGAAAATCGTAAGTGTAAGAACACCATTGGAAGCCACTGGATATGAATCCATATGTATTATTTCAATCATATGAAATAATTAATCGTAAATTCATACATGTATATCAATCAAGATGTATTATTTGAATCATATGAACTAGTGGCGAATCCAGGGGGTTGCTATAGGGCTTCAGCCCCCGAGCTAAACCAGAATTCTAGATTTTATTTAAAATTACTACAATTTTTTTTCTTAAAGCTTCCTTTAAAAAAAAGTGACAGCGTTTCTTCCTGCTTGACAGGCTCGAAAATTTTTAAACTTTTGTAGTCATTCCGCTCGTACATCAACACGGTCAAGAACATTTTTTGCTAGTTATTTCAATGTGTTTTTTATTAAATTATCGAAATTATTGTAGTGTTCTTTATAATTCTTACTGTCAGATGAGTCAAGTTTGTAGGAATTTTTATGTATGCTGCTTTAAATATCTGGTTTCCAAATTAAAAAAAAATTTACTATGTTTCGCACATGCGTTGTAAAATATTACTTACTACAAATACTCTTATTTTCTTTAATATTCCAAGTATTTTCTGTACAAGTATTATCAATACAATTTATTCTGTAAGTTTCGTATAATTTGGTAGAAAATAATGCATGCTATAATGAAAAAAAAATCGACGGGAGGCTGTCTGCGAAACGACTGCTGGGACTGAGCGGCGTAGGCTTACTTACCATACTCAATTGTGACTTTCTGTGACTAAGGAAGCTCTATGCGACTATTAACTCTATAGTCTATAGTGACTATTAGTCTAGTGTGACTATGTGGCTCTATCTATGTAAAATTCTTCGTGATTTTCACCAACTTTGCAACTCGAATGTGACTAAACTGTAATCACAAATTCTAAAATTATTTTTTGCAATCTTCCTTCAATGTCGACCTTTTTCTGTTTATTGAAACTAAAATCAACTCTCTATGTTATTTGGTTGCGGAGCTATAAGCGTTTAACTTTAGCACGAAATTCAATGTAATGTAATTCAACAATTCTTGAGTAATATTTCGCGCGATCGATGAATGAATTGCCTTAGTCTGCGTGCGCGCGCATCGGTGGTTGTGACGTTATCAAAATTTTTCGCGATTTTCACCAACTTTGCAGCTCGACTGTGACTAAACAGTAATTCCAAATTCTAAAATTATTTTTGAAATCTTCAATGTCTACCTTTCTCTGTTAAATGAAATTTAAACCAACTCTTTATATTATTTGGTTGCGAAGCTATAAGCGTGTAAGTTTAGCGCGAAAAGCGTCATAATTTTTCATTTCCCGACACACCATTAGACCACTATGGAGAGACGTAATTCTAAGTCAAAACATTCGGAAACATTCGCAATTTTTTTAGAAAAACCTTTATATTTTCCCGAACATGCATGCTATTTTTATCAAAATGCATGTAATTATTGTGCATAGCAAGAAAAACCATTCATAGAAATTGCAAATCATTATCAGTTTTCTGTGAACCGTGTAAAGTCTGAATCTTTTTCTTCGTCATCAATTTTTGGTAGGTCCTCTAGATAGTCTCGTGACGGAACATTCACTATAAAATTGAGTTCTAGGCTATTCTTTACAAGTTCAAGGACAAATCGTCCAGCCTTTCTGTAGAAATTGAAAAAAAAAATGTAGATCCGTAAGTGTCCGGATACTTTTGACCATATAGTGTATATTGTAGATGAATTATATTTTTCCTGAAACAATTCAGTTTTATTAAGGA
This sequence comes from Araneus ventricosus, assembly GCA_013235015.1. NCBI lineage: Eukaryota > Metazoa > Arthropoda > Arachnida > Araneae > Araneidae > Araneus > Araneus ventricosus. The sequence goes on from BGPR01008281.1 coordinate 7,693, forward strand.
AAATTTCAATTTGTGATTCTTATTTTGATTTGATAACTAAACATTTGCTATTTCTAATATTTTTAAGAAAATAAATACTAAAACTTAAACAGTTCTTTAAAATAACTTTTTTAAAACGCTTTTCTATGTTCGAAATGTTTCATACTTGTATGTATGTATGTATCCAAGCTTGGAATTCTGTGATCGATTTTTCACTCACTTCTTAATGCACTAGAGTTCTGAAATTTTGTATATTTATTGAGTCTTGATGACAAAGCAATATTTTAATAATTTTAGAGCTCTCAATCATCAATTTAAAAAGAAAATTCGCAAAATTACTTTTGTACTTGGTAGGTTTCAGTGGCGCCATCTATTGTATTTTTGAGAACTAAAATACTTTACACAGTAATTTAAATTTTTCAATAAAAATAAAAATAAGTTTATCCTATTACATATCTTCTCAATAAAATAATTGTTGGAATTAGTTCATGAAAAATTGATTCTAAGATCCAAATGCAAAATATTTATAATGCTGAACTATGACATAAATTAAAGACAAATAAAAACTGGAAAATAATTAATATAATTTTAAAGAAAACGCTTTTACCAATGCATTAAAAAAGGAAAAAAATATTTTTCTATCAAAAATCTGGGAATAAAAACAAACATCGTAAAGGTGTTAGGCGCTGATAACAATAGAAGAAACTTATAAAGCCACAATGAATGTCATAAAAAACAAAATTTTCTTAAACATTCATTATATGAAATTTGTTATGCATTAGAAATGTAATAACAATTCCAATTTACTTAGAGCGGTTCTATCAGCGTCACACTCTTTTACGATATAAGCCGAGTCAAATCAATGGATGGATTAAGAACTGCAGATTTAGACTGCTCGAAACTAACTTGTAAGAAGCTTTGTAATATCACAGCATTAGCAGAAATGGACAAAATGAGAAACATCTAATTAAAAAAAGTTCATTAAAAACCAGTAAATCGATTCGTATTCCATTATATTAAGAATGAATCATTACTGTGTACCTAGTTAATATCACAATGCGCAAATAATCACAATTTTCTCACATGGCACAATAAAGCATAGGGGTCCATTACGTACATCCTATCAGATCTTCTTCAATAAAACAATTGCTTTAGTCAGTTGATGTATAAAATATTTATAATGCTGAATTAAGACATAAATTAAAGGCTAAAAACTAGAAAAAAAATATTAAAAACTTAAAAATAACCGCTTTTACCAATGCATTAAAAAAGAAAAATAATAATTTTTCTCAAAATTCTAGAGGTCAAAACAAAAATCGTGAAAGCGTGAGGCGCTGAAAACAGTAGGAGAAAGATATAAAACCACAGTGATTATCATAAGAAACAAAATGCTATTAAACATTCATCATATAAAATATATTATAAATGTGATTACAATTCTAATTTACTTACATGTTTTCTACCAGCGCCTCACGCTTTTCCGATTTTTGCTCTGAGCTCCAGATTTTTGAGAATTTATTTTTCTTTTTTAATGCATTCGTAAAAGAGTTTTTGTTTAAATTTTTTTATATTTATTATTAGACATTATTAATATTTTATTTTCAGTAAAGTCCATCACGATGAAATAAATAAAATGAATCTTATTTTCAGCTTGAAGCCAATGATATTGCATAAACTTCATCGCTCAAGCACCATTCCTGATCTTACTGTAGAGGAGCTGCATCGTGGAGGGCGTTCACCCCGCTTATCTTCTTCATCTTCTGCAGAAAATAAAACAGTTCCTCGGACAATGTCGGCACCTAATCTTCTGCATTCGTCCAAGACGTGATCGCGGCTCAAATGCAAACATAAATTCTATTCTAATTGCATCTCATTTCTTAAATATGAATAAAAATTACTATGTTGCACTTTGCTCGAAATCGATATTCTGTTTGCTTTACAACATATACTTGATTACATGTGAGAATTGTGCTGACTCGGAATCTTGCTATATAGGCTTAAGAATACAGTAAAGCTTCGCTAAACGGCCTTCCCTGCATTATTATTATTATTAATCCACCGGGAAGGATAATAATATAAGGTTTATATAATATATATAACCATATAAGGTTTACGGTTATACAAGACCCTCTCAGCGTAAAGATGAAATACAAAAGAAAAGGGGAAAAAATTAAAAAGGACAATCTCTACTAATAATAAAGGAGAATGTGTGTGTATGTCTGTGTGTTGGTCCTCTACAGGGCAGACCGCGGGACCTACAGCTACGAAATTTGGCACAAACATACTTTGGAGGGTGGGAATGTGCACCTCGGAGCCCTTTTTTCGAAATTTTAATTAAAATTTTAATTAATCAAAAATTAATAGAAATTTCGACGTTTTCCTTAATATCTTTGGAACATATTACAGTACAAAAATTATTTTTGCATCATCTCAACGTGTAAAAAATTACCTTTTCAATGATTTCAATTAAGTTGCCTTAGAATTTTATTCTCTAATTTTAATAATTTTTTTAAATATATTTTTTGGCACAATTTACAAGAATTTTCTTCATTTTTACAATACAATTCAAATCGTTTTGATTGTCTCAAAATATATTTAATTGCGTATTTCTCTTTCATTGTTGGAAGTTTAGGTAATATCCTAACACAGTTTGCTATCATATTTTATTTCATAAAAATTTTTTGGTATCTGCAAACCAAGCTCTGAGATATTACGTTTATTGAGAAATATATCCAGTAAGCTGAATGATTACGGTTGCTATATTTTCATTCTTTTCTCAGCATGTTTTAATCCAGCCAACATGCCGCTGGCCATAAATTGTACTGCGCCCTTTTAATGTTGAAATCGAATACATATTTTGCAAGAGGAATAAGAAAGTGAAGATGGAGCCAACAATATTTCAATGAGATGTTACATGACATAGTAAGGTATTTGACTCCATTAGGGACAGTTATGTAGACAATGAACGGACCAGGTGCAAGGCAACATGGGTTAAACATGGGTTAGGGGGAGGTTAAAAAACATGGGTTAAATATCTGCCACAATCTGAAGTTTAAAATTACGTCGTGTAAGGAACCATGAATATAAAATGATGCAAGATTCAATTGAAATCATATTCCCGACGAACAATTTGGTCTCCGAAGGCGGCTAGTAATAAAAATACAAAAAGTAAACTGAAACAGTCTGAAATGAAAGTCTTAATTGCTGGTGGAAGGGAGAAAAGTCTTTCTTAATACATGATGATATCATGGCTTCGTTCATGAAGGATCTTCATAATAATCATGAGTCGTGCCAGGGATCTTTTGTCTTGGACAATATTTTCACACCACGTCAAAAGATTTTCAGCACTGGGCTTCGTGAAATAAAAGGATTTTGTCACTGGTCAGACTGTTGCGTAGTGGTTTGGATAATCTTTAACACCGCAAACGCATCGATCGTGTGGACATAAACCCAACCTGTGAAGATAAGTCGCGAACGGCCTATGTCCTGTGATGAATTGGTTGGTTCTTGAGTTGAATGAGGCTCGATTAATGTTGACTTGAGGTACGAAAAGGAAGGTTCGCTGTCCCTTTTCTGAAAGGTTCCAAATATCCTACCGAATTTCAAGGGAACACTTTTTGAGATATTTTTAAGGCAAGATTTAAAAAGAAAATCTCAAAAAGTGTTATAAGGAATAGAGAGCTGCAAGAATAAAAGAGAGGGAAAGAGACTGCAAATAACGAGAACTTTTCAACAAGGGGTAACATGCATAGGTTGAAAGACACTTTAAGTTAGGGGGAGAGGAGGGGAAGGGAGGGAAAATCACTTTTCAGTTCGTACTTCCAAGAAATTGCAACTATCGGAAAAAGTTTAAATGCAAAACTTGTTCATTAGGATTGGGCAATAAATCATCTATTTTGAATTTCTTTCTATTTTCAATTGTAAAGAAATTATGGGGAAATGAAAATTTCAACCCCCCACCATTTGCGCCCCCTTTGAGCTGGATAGCCTATCTACGAACTCGTCCGAGATTTTTTTTATTTTTTTAATCCTTACAACATATCTCACGCTGGTTAAAATCAAATCAAAATTACTCCAGTTTTCGTATTCACAAGATAACATAGGCGAAAGCGTTATATATATAAATTTTCCGGAAGTCGAGTCATGAGAACCATTGCAATAGGTAGACTTCCTATAAGGAATCTACCTAAAAATTAGAAACTTTCGGGAAAAGTACTTTTTTCTTTGTATGATTCTTGTAATTAATTTTATCAGAAATAACAAATTAGGGCCTGTTTAAATACGTATTTTTACTTTCTCGTATACGAAGTATACAAAGAGAAAGTATAGTAATCGTCAAAAAATTCGAACTCGAGATTTTGACGGATCTCCACGTTTTAGACCTCCCTGAGTCCGAAAAACACAATTTTGGAATTATGTCTGTATGTCTGTCTGTGTGTGTGTCCGTCTGTGAACACGATAACTCGAAAACTATTAGAGCTACGGGGATGAAATTTGGTATGTGATCTTTACACATAATTTGTGGATTTCTATCCAATTTTGGAGAAAATCCGTCCACGGGAAGACTGTCTGTCTGTCCGCGGTCATGCGAACACTATAACACAAAAACTTGAATAGCTAGATGGATAAAATTTCGTACACAGTTTTATCGTCATGAATGTAGGTCCGTATACAATTTTGGGCCAAATCTGTCAAAGGGTTGACTGTCTGTCGGTCTGTATAATTTACTTCTGTAAAGAATCCGTCATCTCCACGCGCATACAATCTTCTGTGCACGCGAAGGCTATAGGACGAATTACGTCAGTTTGTCCTTGAGACGGCGAGAGCGGAAAATCGGTACGCATCTCTTTGAATTTGATTCTTTACCTAGATATTTTTCGATCACTATAATGAAAAACCTTCTGATAGTCATTGGATTCTGGTTAACAGTAGGTTCGAAATTTTTAGCCATGCGGGGGAAGGGGAAACGGCACCTTTTTGGGGAAGTATACGAGAAAGTTCAGGGGAAACACTCCCGCTGGTTTACTTACAAACATAATACTCCTTTAGAGTAGCCCTTCTTTTCAGTGACCAATTTTCTTTGGAACAGAGGGTGACCGCTGTAGAGAGGTTTCACTGTACGCCATTTCTTGTGTTCTACGGGTACTTTCTCTATTCTTAAGCGGGCCATTCATCTCAAATCCAAAATGGAAATTTTGGAACACGAGGAGAAAAAAAAATCGCCAAGGACGAAAACTGATGAAAATTAGGAGAGCGGCTAGTAGAAGTCGGATTTCCAAACAATCTGAAACCTGGCCGTTCGTGCGCCAATTTTTTTGAAAGACCTTTTGCGAGGGTATCGGCAAGATCAAACGCTTGACTGGATCGACACCCTGCTACGAGGGTAGCAAATCTGAAATCCGCGGAGTGGGGGAAGAAATAGGGTGATCGAAGAGCAGCTGTAGAGGGGAAAAGAAGATCGCTCTCCCCTACTGACAGTGCACTTTGGAACTTCAGATGAATGGACGTGCCTGATTTTTCGAAAAAATAGTGCTGGGACAAATGGATTCAATGGAGTACAGATGAATTGACGGCTTTAATGGAGTCAAATGACGTCGAGTCGGTCACATGACAAACGTAACTACGCATTTCATCTAAAACCAAACTGCTCATTACCTCAGGTTGAATTGTGACGTCCTTTATTTGTTTTATTCTAAAAATGTATTCAACATGTCATAACCATAATTAGAAGAGAGTTTTGATCTATTCATGATGCGATAACAGATTAATAATAAAAACCCCGTCTAAGAGTGGAGCTATGACGTCATTTAAAAGTAAGCCAAGTCACGTGACATTGAGAACCAATGAGAAGCGTCCTCAGTCCCTACTATGTAGAATCCGTAAATATGCGCTCTAAACAGACAATTCCTGTCTCCTCTTGATTCTCGCAAATTAATTCAGAAGCTTGCGCAGAAAAGAAATGTTATTGTCCTAATAACAATTTTTCTTCGCCTTTGTTTTAACACGCTTCTTACAAAAAATATTAAAAAATAACTTAAGAAGTATCCGAGTAATTGCGATAGTATAACGTAATGATATAATAATACAAGTTTTAGTTAATCTACGTCCCGTTTTGAAGCAACACGAGGGCTATTCTTGGACGGACTTCGTCATTTTGAACTGTGGTCAGATTTCGAGGGCGCCACCTGAGCCCGAAACCCCGTCTCCAAGCTTCTGCGCCATACCTACGGGATTTGGTTCCGATGGATCTAGTGTGTACCAGACCCGCTTACACGACTGTTCTTCCATGAAACCAGGTTTCGAGCCACACTAAGGATGAATTGGTTTGGACGGAGCGCTTAGACTCAGAGGTCCTCAATCTCCGATACTAAACACTAATTACCAATGGTCCTAACTAGAAAGATTGATTTAAACTTAAATCCCCCCCCCGGCCCGGAAGCCGAGATCTCACCATTAGGCAGCTGCCCCCATTAAATGTTAGAAAACCCCGATTTGGCTCATTCGAAAATATTAACCCTCTGATTCCTGAGGCCATTGAAATAAAGGGACCTCAAGATACGGGAACTTCCGAGCTCATCTATCAAAGATAAGGGAAAATCACTTCCCCCCTCAAAAACCACAATGACAGCTGGCATTGCCCGAATTGTAAGAAAACTCCCCTCTTCCCCAAACACATCTGGGCGAGCTACTCTAACGAAGAAAGGACGCGCCGCGGGTGTGAAATCAATCACACTTAACAAAAGGGGTGGAAATTTCATAGTGACATTCGGAGTTTCGGACGGCTATCGTCTTTTGCTTGAAGGGACGTATGGGACGGTCCCGTATCGATAGAGTTAAATCTCATTCTTATTACATTTCCTATTTAATTTCATTTGATGACACAAAGTATTCAATAGAAATGAAAAATAAAGTTGGCTCATAGGATTTCAAACCATTTTTCTCTTACAGAACACGGACTTTCTGGTAAATTATACCATACCACCGCTGTCCCTTGAATAATGCAAATCGTAACTAACAAATGATGAACTGAAAAATCTAATATTTAATTTTGTTTAATCGCATTAGGGCTTCAAAAATATTCAAATTGATTTTTTTGCATATGATAACAATTTTTATGAGAATAGAAGATCAGAAAATTAAAATAATTTCGTTATGTGCACTCAAAGAATCCGTTTTAATGTTTCCTTTAGGTTTAGGTTTAGTAGAAAGGTATGTTTGAGACGTATTCTTGCTATAAAGCCACTTTGTCTGTAATCGAGGGGAAAAAACTAGACAAATAATTTTCGGAGTGAGATGACGAGTTAGTAACTCAGTCCATGGGTTTCTTATGATGATTTTTTCCGTTTGTTTATTTACATTTAAAACTGACTTAATCTTTTTGACTTCTCTTGATTTTAGTAATTACTGATGTTAATGACGTTCTTCCTGTACGTTAACAACCGGAAAAGTGACGTCTCCCAACCCAACCGGGGCTACCAGAATAGACCCCTTAGCATTACACCGGAATTACATAGGTAGATATTTCACTGTAAATAAACAAAACAGAAAACTCGTCCATACATAGTTTTCCCATTATTTGAAAATATTGACGTACCCATTGGCGGCTCGCAGCTCAGAAACAAGCAGTGCTACAAAAGTTGCATAGACCTAAGTTGTAATTAATTTTGTGCTGATTATTTTGGTATATAATGATGATATACAAAAATTTGATAGTTTTTGTGTTATAAGCAAAAAAAAAACACAAAACTGGTGAAAATTTGATTTCATGTGTTTTGGCTATAACTTAAATTCCAACAAAAATTATTGGTGGCAAACCTCAGATTTGTAATCACCACCCGAAAAACATAAATAAGAAAAAAATTACAACTCCTACAGAATTGGATTTAGAAAGAAACTACTTAACTACTGAGAAAAAGCGAAAAAAAAGCCAAATGAGGAAGTCGTACCAATTGTGAGCTCGTAAAAATGCAGCTCAAATGAGTGCAATTTTAAGCAGAGAAAGGGTTGCTTTTCTCCCGCTTCGCGTTGATCATTGCGTTAATTTCGGATCCTGATGAGGGGCAAAACTTTCTGCAGCTCTGGTCTGTCTCTCTCTTAATTCTTGATTGATTTTCCGTCTTCATTTTTCATTTTTTATTACTTTTTACCGTTTTCGTTGATCACTGAATTCTCAAAGGGGAAATGTAAGTCAGTTAGAATAAAAACAAAAATACAATCTTTTAAAATAATTTCAGGGGGGACTGCAGCTCTTCTGGACCAGCCGCCACTGGACGCACCCATGGCAAAAAATGTATTACCGCCCAGTTGAAACAGCGACTAGTCTAATATGAGAGTTTCACAGTTTGAACTAAGGTTTAAGCATGCATATTTTTAACCCTCCGGCTGTGATCACACGATCTCCGCGGGTTGAAAGCAAGTCTATTTTCTGCTGCATCCCGCGATTTTCACAGGCTAATGTATTTACTTAATACTTATATATCGTTGGATCATATTATACTAACAAATCTTTGCATATAAATAACATTTCGCTTGGCTCAAAGGTATTTGAAAACGTTTGTAAACGTTGCATCTAAAGAGTGATTTAAAAAAATCCGCAGTCAGAAGGTTAATAGCATACAAAAGACGCAGTGACCTGATGGATCAGCCTCAGTTTTGTGACTGTAGGATCGTTGATTCGATTCTGGATTCCTCAAAGGGGTCTATTCTCGAACCCCCCGTTGGGGGGGGGGGGGTGCCCAACTTAAAAAACCCCCCCCCCCCCCCAACCGGGGGTACCAGAACAGACTCCTAAAGATCTATCGTGTAAATTAGCTTTGTAGAGGTTAAGTCTTGTCGTGAATCCTGCTCAAGCAAGTGGGTGTGGAATTTCATAGAGTAGGGGGAGGTTGTGCACGTATAATGCTTGTCGTGAATCAAGCGTCTCAAGGCAGATGGAATTCGGTGGGTTAGTGGGTTAGCTGCGATTGAATCCTTGTCGTGAAGATCAAGCGTCTCTAAAGGCGGTATGGCATTCATAGAGTGGGTTAGGTTGGTTGTGCACTGTTAAATCTTGGCTCTGAATCAAGGTCCCAAGGCGGTATGGAATTCCCGAAATAGAGTGTTAGAGGTTAGGCTTGCATGTTAAGTCTCTTGTCGTGAATCAAGCGTCTGCTATGCACGTTGGAATTTGCTGGTATAAGAAGTTAGGGCTGGTGTACGTTGTCTTGTCGTGAATCAAGCGTCTAAAGGCGGTTTGGAATTTCATAGAGTGGGTTAGGTTAGGTTGTGCACGTTAAGTCTTGTCGTGAATCAAGCGTCTCAAGGCGGTATGGAATTTCATACAGTGGGTTAGGTTAGGTTGTGTATGTTAAGTCTTATCGTGAATCAAGCGTCACAAGGCTGTATGGAATTTCGTAGAGTGGGTTAGGTTAGGTTAGGTTAGATTAGATTAACGTCCCATTTTGAAGAAACACGAGGGCTAATTAGGGACGGTCCTCGTAATGAACCGCGGTCCGATGACGAGGACGACACCTGAGCTGGCACCCCCTCTCCAAACTTCCGCGCCACACCAATGGGAGGACGTTTGGCCACTACTTATGATTTAGCGTGCAACAAGCCACACACATGGCGGATCTTCAGTGGAATCGGGTTTCGAACCTGCGACCCTCCGGTCCCGAAATCGAAACCTACCACTAGGCTACCTCGGACCTTTTCGTAGAGTGGGATTACGGATCACATGTCAGATTGTGAGCTATCTGATATTGGTTCAAAATCGCTAGGTTCAATCGTTGTAGCTTTCATGTATAAACAGCTTTCAAAATCAATACCTTAAAAATAATGTCGGCAGCCTTCATTAATCTAAAAGATGCTGTTAATGATTATTCACCATCCATGGATAAACCATGATCAGCGGTTAAATGATGTTTCAGCCATGATAATGCGAAAGCTGACCGAAATGCGTCGCCAAATGTATAACCTAGCGGGTTGCCATTTTGGCATGGTATCTCAATTTCTCGGTTGTTGGCGATTTTTAAAATTACTCTCAACCTTCAAGCCAAACAAGTTTCTCGCCAGTGAGGGTATATATCCAGCCTATCATTTCGGTCAGCATTCGCTTGTTCGTGTAAATTCCCGTTTAACTGCTGATCATGGTTTAACCATAGATGGTGAATAAGACCGAATGTCTTAGAAGAGCGAGCAACCTAAGATTTGCCGAAGACTTCTTATCGGCCTTATTCACCATCCATGGTTAAACCATGATCAGCGGTTAAATAATGGTTCTGCTATAATAATGCGAAAGGTGACCGAAATGCATTGCCAAATGTATACTTTATTGGGTTTCTATATTGGCATGGTATCTCAATTTCTCTGTTGTTGGCGATTTTTAAAATCACCCTCAGCCTTCGAGCCAAACGAGTTTCTCGCCAACTCGCCAGTTAGGGGATACATCCAGCCGATCATTTCGGTCAGCATTCGCTTGTTCGTGTAAATTCCCTTTTAACCGCTGATCAGGATTTAACCATGGATGGTGAATAAGGCCGAGAGTTATCGGTCTTATTCACTCATCCATGTTAGCAACTGATCAGCGGTTAAAAGGGAATTTTACAATGACAAGCGAATGCTGACCGAAATGATGGCGGAGAATCTCTCAACTGGCAAGTTGGCGAGAAAACCTTTTGCCTGAAGGCTGAGGTGATTTTAAAATCGCCAACAACAGAGAAATTGAGATACTATGCCAATATAAACCCTAAAGTATACATTTGGCAATGCATTCGGTCACCTTTCAATGCATATAAGAACCATATTTAACCGCTGATCATGGTTTAACCAGATGGTGAATAAGGCCGTGTCTCAGCGTGTTTTTTATCTACCATTAATATTAGTATCCGAGATCGTAAACAGCTGCAGGCGATGACAGGTTTTAAATATATAGAATATAAGAACTGGATTGATAAAAAGAAGAAGAATACACGTCTTACAAGGGCAAAACCGTGGACGTTCTTCTGAAAGTTTTAGTTGCTGCTGACTTTGGCTTCTAATTTATTACCAAGAAAAATTATCGAAAGGTAAGAATTGAATCAATTCTTTTATGTATTTTGCAGAAACTATTAGTCACAACAACTTAGCATAATTTCTATATCAGTGTTTAGTATTTTTAGCTTATATATAATTTTAAAAGAAAATTAAAAATAATTTTGTAAACTAAATAAAAAAATAGGGTTAGTTTCTATAACTCAAAGTTTTTAACATTTGTAAAAGTTCTTAAATTGCTTGTTTTATCACTAATTGCAAGGATAATATTAAGTACATTAGCCAAATATCAAAACTATCCAAACTTTTGCCTTATTATCGGTATTATTGTCAGCATAGCACGGCTATTGTTATCTCATAACCGAACAGAAATATTGCATTAATAATTGATTAAATATTGCTTTATTTTATATGAAAGGTAACAAATATTCGTAACGAATAAAAATATATATATATGTAGAATTATTAAAATATTTGAAGAAAAGAAACTAACAAAATCGTTTGTAAAAAAGTTAATTTAAAATACTCGTTTGCATAATTCTTTCTAAAGATTATAAAAATAGTATGGCTATATAGTGATGTAACTGTTTATGATGTAATGTGTTTGTTTTACATGCTTTCTGTGGTGAAATCCAATAAATATATTATTTTGTATAAAGAAGTCTAATGATTCTCATACTATGCTGAAAATGTATCAGTACCTTTGTTGCAAACTTTTCAAGGATTGTTACTTAAACCTATCTGTTGTTGGGTAATAAACAATTAAAACCTTTGGACTCGGTGGAAAAATAGATACATAATTATTCCAATACGATTTTAAGATCTAGTTTAACATTTCTGGGAGATGAGAAATATAATGTTTCATTTATATAAGTACTAAAATCAACCTGCAACATTTTATAGTATTCTGGTGGATTTTATAACTGCCAAAGAACAAGATGTCAATGACCACAATTCAAAATCTCGACACACAGTCAAAGCAGAAGGTTAACGAATTAACAGCAGTTTAACTCATGAAAAGTGCAGTTTAGTGTAGTTTTAATTTTTAGAACATGAAGAAGTGAAGTAATACTTATTAATCAATTTATTGCTGCAATTCAGTTGATTTTCAATTATTTTGCTTTTGGAATAAATCTAACGTAAATGATCAAATCTGACACAAGTTTGCTCTAAGAAATAACTAACTTGAAATTAGAGAATCAAAAGAAGCTATTAAGTCTAAAACTTATCAAATTAAATTGCTGTAATTGTATGTTATGGTAAAGCTTCGCGATATATAATCATCCTCATTAAACAAGGACGCGTTGGTCTATTGGTAAATTCCGCTCTGGAGCCGGAGGATTTCAGGTTCGAAACCTGATTGCGTAAATGCTAAATCTTATAAGGTACAACGTCCTCCTGGGGTGTGTGGTGCGGAAGTTTCGAGAAGGTACAGTTCGAAAATGTCCCTGTCAGCGACTCCGATCGTGGTTCAAATTATACGTCTGTCCCAAAATAGCCTTCTGTTTCTTCTAAATGACTTAATATAACTTTTGGACATAGCTCCTGGAAAAAATTATTTTATGATCACTTAAGTTACAGAACAGAATCTAATAAAATAGGAAACTGATTTGAATATACACTGTTTTCGCCTGGTCTTTTTTCTTGCAGCTATACTTTGCCGTCACAGAGTAATTTTGGATGTGCAGTCCGACCATTTTTATTCTTACTCATGTGACATCTGAAAAGAGAAATTGAGCACGCGAATGCCCGACGGCATTTCAAGTGCTGTCACGGGCAATTTTTTAATTAAAAAAAATCATGGGCTCTTGCTTTTCAGCATACAGAGAAACTAGTAGTCGCTTTTCATTAAAATGTGTGGAAATTCTAGTTTTACAAAAAAATTCCGAAAACGTGAGAAATCATGCTTTGATATTAAGTGGAATACTGTAGTTCGCTTTATTCATTAAACGAAACGCATAGAATGAATACTCAATACTGAACCGATATTCAATCCAAGAATCAACGAACTTTTATTCAAATCTGAAATGAATCAGACTCAATCATATCGAAGACTTGGAACAAAACAGTCCAATCGAAAGCGGCGCAATGTAGTCTTACTAAAACACTGATGAAAAGAGACTGCAATTTGCTGCTCTATGCGCGCTTGTCGTTCGTTAAAAAGACACTAGATCGTATCCAAAAACAAATGTTCTCCATCGCGTTCTCGGCGGCTAAAGAGATGGCGGATCCTAGAGGAACGAAGTACGTAACGTCGCCAAACGTGTCAAAACCGCATGAAACGCGACAGCATGCTCACAAACTTGATCTTCATCGAGGTTGTTTATCAGGCTATCATTGCGCACAGCGTTTCCGATTGACTCTTCGTTCAAGTCTCTCGATGATTGGTCGATCTATCTCGAATTTGAATAAATAAGTGTTTTGGGATTCTTCTGGATTGAATATCGGTTCAGCTACTCGACAAAGTATCTGTGTGTTTTTTTTCTGTAATGTCTGAACTAGATTATTCCGCTATGCTGAAAGCGCTTCGCTGATGTCTTTAATTTTGGTTAAAAATTCTGCTCGGCTATTATGCGCTTGAAATGCCGCACATGTGTGCGTTGAAAATTTAGTCTTCGGAATTTTTAAACCTAGATTCCTAAATCTTCCTGAAAAGACAGCTTACCTAGTTCTTGCTATTGAAAGCGAAGCGGCTGACCTGTTTCTTAAGTTAAAAATTAGTTAATCACGCTTAAAAGTGCCAGGCATTTTGTGCTCAATCTCCTTTTCAGGGTGACGCATGCAGAGAAAATAAAATTGTAATTGCCACGATTAAACAGTGATTGTATGACGGTAAATGAATCTGTGCATAAGAAAATTTTATGAGAAACAGGTGAATGTATTCTTGTAAACCCACATTTTCTTTTATATTTTTTTTAGCTTCAAAATGTGAATGTCATTTCGTCTAAGTTTAGTTCGATTTAAAAAATCATGGGATAATGAATTTGTAGGGTGTATTCCAATTTAGTGAAAAAGGTGTTATTTCTGATTTAAACTGTTTATGTTGAGTTGGAACTGAAAGCATGTTTTACTTAACTTCTCTTGAAATTATTTGAACCGTTTTATCTTTTAAAGGTTGATTTATTATTTTACCTGAGATTTCGGTGAAATCTTGGTTTGTCACAATGGTTTTAAAACAATACGCCCAATAGAAGGGTCAATCTGTCGGTAGAATTGAGCTATTTGAAAGTTATTTCATAGAAAGTCTCTATATAAGACTGTATTAAGCTGTCAGAAAATTGGATTATTGTTGTATGTTAAAGATGGAACCTGTATTCTATAAAAATACCTGATCAACTCAGTTAAAGTGTAATGAACTTTATTTTACACTTTGACCGTATATTCCTTATACTGTCATACATGCAAGTGCTGTAAAATGAGGACATGATTCAGCTAAGTTTGTTAATCAAATCTGGGCTTGCATTTTCAGTGTCTGAAGTGGGTACTGGATTTTATGGCTTTTTATTTTAAAAACATCTATTATCGTTCGCTTGAAGGTAGTGCTTGAACAGTGGTAAGTTTATATATGTCATATCATTGAATATGAGGAATCTGTTGTTCATTTAATTACTGAAGAACAAAAAAATATATCATGGATGCCTGCGCGGATCCTGAAATGGGCACAGAGATTTATCGAAACTTTTAAAAACAACTACGGTATTTACGAGCCGGAGATTTCGGAACCTAGTGTTTGACTAGCTGCATTGAATGTAAGGAATCTGCATTTGTGAGTGGAATTTGTCCATAACTCCATCCCAAAGAAATACTCGAGAAAAAAATCTCTATATTCTGAACCTTCTATTTTGTCGCCAAAGTCTCCAACCTGTCAGCGTTGCCTCAAACGGTCGCAAGTCGAAAGTCATTGACCTGTAATTCTTCCCAACTTTAGGAATAATATGGAAGGAAAGTTTCGCATTACTATCTTTATGGTGACAAAGTATTATAGTGTTTAATTTTGCACTTTATGGTATATGTTGCAATCAGTGTGTAATTAATATTAAAATGACTTTTATGCTCATATTGTTTGATTTAATTTTAACGGTCTATAATTATTCTATAAAAAATACTAAAGTTATTCTCTACAAGTATCAACTAGGTGAAGCATGAAATAAAAAATCTATTTTAACTTTAATCGACTTTGATCAGTTATTCTATAGAATGACTGGAATTATTACTCTTTAGCTGATGACATATATACTAATATAAAAATATCACCTGATTTGTAACAGTGTAGGATATTTATGCTATTTATTCACCTAATGGAATCGATTCACATGGCATAAACGTAATCCAAAGAAAACTGCACGTAGACTAGACTTGAGTTTTGACTCTATATTTTTCGCCTGCAAGATTCCATTGATAAACTATGCGGTGTGCTTTAGAAAAACTATGCACTTTTTCAACTACCTAAGGCAAGCCAAAAAAAAGACTGAGAATACATTTATTAATCATAAAAACATTGAGAATTAACTGAGATGGTTTCTTTCGGAATAGTTTC
This sequence comes from Araneus ventricosus, assembly GCA_013235015.1. Lineage (NCBI taxonomy): Eukaryota > Metazoa > Arthropoda > Arachnida > Araneae > Araneidae > Araneus > Araneus ventricosus. The sequence goes on from BGPR01008281.1 coordinate 23,219, forward strand.
CTTCTGAATTTATTAAATGACCCACTGTGTCTCGCAATTCTTTGTAAACATGCTGGGACCCCATTGAGTCTCTTCTCAAACAAGATTGGTAAACGATGACTAATAAATTTGTTGTTTCAGTAGTTGCAAATAAATGCGTAGATGCTTTGAAAAATTTTAAATCTAAATAAGGATTGATCATCAATCGAAAATGTATTTCTACATTTTCAAAATGTGGCTAAAAATATTACTGTGTATACATCTTATTGCAACGACTTCTTGTTGTCTTAGTAGGAATATTACTATAAATCACCCATTAATTTTGGCACTTTAATTAATACTGTTTATTATATTGTAGGTAAGAAATGTCTGAAGAAAAATGCGTTGTTTTATCTACCGAAAAAAAGACGAAAATCTTTGAAAAATGGAATAATGAACAGAATGTCTCAACGTCTGCCTTGAATCGTGAATTCCACATTTACTGAAAATGCTGAGAACCTGCTGAGCAAGTGTGATGCTCTCAAGAAAATCGTCAACCAATCGAACCTGCTAAGAATTGCAGAAAACACAAACAGGCTTCAGTCCTCTGACTGTCTGAAGAGTAATGTAAAGCGAGATCGAGTCTTCTGTCAGCTGAGCAAATCGGCATCCCTGAAACCAAACTTGGAGGACAGGATGTACGACTGTAAGTCACTCACTGTGCACACAACCAAATTTGGAAAGACAAGGATGTTAACTGAGCCTGCCTGTAAGTCCACTACATCTGGATGCACTACTCGGAAACCAAATCTTTGGAAAGGGACAAGTGATGTGGATCCACTACTCGTGAAGTCCACTAGCATCCAGTGAAATCTCCTCCTGTCCGCGCCCCTTCTTCCTGATGAAAGGCTAGGAAGTAGTATTCGAGAATATTCAACTTATCTATGAAGGATTAAAAGATATAAGATAAGTACAGCAAGAGATTCCAGTATCGGCTTCTCAGGAAGAGAAAGGGGCGCAAAAACCTCCAAAACTCACCTCCTGCAAGAAGTACCCAGTGAAATCTACTTCTCCAACTTCCTCACCCAGGATCCAGGTCAAGAGGATTGAGGAAGCCTTCCCATCAACTCCTTCCTTCCTAGAGCTCGCTAGCAGGAAAACCAAGCGAGAGCGACTTATGAAGTGAAAAGGGATAAGAGGGAAGACAGATGGCTAAGAAGAAATAAGTACTGAACTGTGTGTCTTGAATCCTTTAAAACTAGTCTATTTTTCTTAAGATTTTAAAGTTCAGCTTTGTTCTTAAATTATTCAAAATAAAAGTTGATTTTCCTGTATCCTTTCCATTGTTCCTGACAGAGAAACGGTTTCATAAATTTAGATGCCCAAACTATTTTACTGTATGGAAGAAGTTTGATGTGTCATCATGAATCCTTTTGTCTGTCTACATTAGAGAACAATAGTTCTAGGTGTTGACGTATTAATGTTGAAAATTAGGGTAAAAAGGGTTCCACAGTGGATTGTAAATTCATTTTGCCTGTCTGATTGGATTCCCTTGTGGATATAGATGGGTAATGAAACTGCTGGATCCAAAAAAACAATTTTCATTTAAATTTAGAAGCAATTTAAATTGCTATAACTGTAATTTTGCATTTCTGCAAATAAGGGTCTATGAAGCCTAAATGGTTGTTGTGCCATACAACCTGGAGACGAACAATTCAAAATAGTAGCTCGCTGATGTAGGTAAACTGTTAGTCTAAAATTGGTTGAAATCTACAAGTTGGAACACTTGTTAAAACGGCGCCAAGTCGCCGAAGCAAGATGGATGATGCTATTGGTAAACAAACGCAATAGTTACATTTAAAAGTTAATCGTTTCTAAGTGTATTCTTGTTTCGAACCCATTGAGTTTTTTGGTTTGTCGTTGTCTATCTGCCATTTCAAATGTAGAATTTCAACAGAACTCTTGGCTTTCCTAATTCATTGAATGTAAGTGAATCTTTTTTTTAAATATTCTAATGAAACAGGCGGAAATTGAAGCCTGCGATGCCTGGTGGCATATGAAGCGGGTACTGGGCAAATTCCTTTTAACTTTAAAAAAACATTAACGGTTTCGCTTTCAGGAAAGTGGGAATCTAGTGGTTCTGGCTAGCTTAGTGAATGCATGGAATCGGCTTCTTTATTCATTCTTAATTTGCCCACAGTAAGTGTTATACTAAAGGTAAATGTTCTTCAGAACAAGTAATAGTAAAATGTGGGCATCTCCTAGTTCTAATATTTGCACTCTGCTAGGAAACGTCTAACTATATTAAAAAGAAAATCCCTTTCTTTCGGCAAGTTTGAAGGCAAAGGTAGATCCCTTTACGTTAATTATTACAAAGTCATTAAATACATATGATCAATACAGACATAGCTGTCGACTTTATTGTTTCTACACATTACAATATTTACACTGTGATTCCCATTAAGGTTACTTAATTTTTTTGCTATATCAAGGTTTTTTTCATTCCGTGTTACGATAGATTTCCATCGGTCAGTACATTGGTCAATTTTATATCTCAACACATAATCATTCAACAGGTAGAGTCATAAAGAAATAAACATCTCCAGTGCAAATATCTCCTAGATAACATTAAGCCAGCCTATCTGAAACAGTAACAAGAAATTGGCTCTTGGTACGTCGAATGAAGAAAGACTCTAGATTTAAAAAATTAATTTATTTAATCTAGGTTACAATATAATTTCAGAACATTACTTTGTCATATGGTAAAAATCACGACATGGAAACACTTAAATACTACTAAAATGTGGCTCATTTAGAGAACTCCCTGCTTACAGAGATAAGCCAAATTCCTTAAATATATAAGAGAATAAAATTATTAAACATTGTGTATGGCAAATTTAATACGTGGTGTTTTAAAGCATAGGATATGAATGCAGCCAATTTGGAGCAGTAATGGAATCTCCATCGACGGTTAAAAATCAACACTCAGTAAGCAGAAAATCCCAAACAATTTAAAGTTAAGGATATTTTCAATATCAAAGGTAACTCTTATTTAAATATCTATCGTTTTTGGTTACTTATATTGATGTATGTTAAACAAATCATATCCACCATGTTTAGTTTAATATCAAATTAAAGTATTCTGTCAAAAAAACCTATATCAAATTAACTATTAAAAATTATTTGATTAATTAAAATTAACTTTTACTTAATTAAAAGTTAAAAATAATTGTTACAAAACTTCACCAAAAAAAACTTTTCATGACTATACTATATGCCAGTAATCTTTATCAATATCTAATAATTATATTAATTTAAATAAAAAGTCACTGTATATGTATGTGTGTTCCAGAGCATCTCCTCCTAAACCACTGGACTGGATTTCAATCAAACATTTCCATTTAAGAAAAGAAAGCACTTCAACTTTCAAAAGCCCAAAAGATGTGCTTAAAAATTTCACCCTAAGGTAAATGCTCCAGTAGGCCACCGGTTGGTATATTTCTCAATTATCATCTAAAACTTTGAGAAGTTTACATCTGTATTTTTTTATGGTTGTTCAAACTTTTATCTAAAAATAATAATAACCTGAAATATCAAAATAATTGTAATATAATTTTAAAAAAATTAAAACCAGATCACTTTATGCAACAGCGGGGCATAGTAAACTTTTGATGTACCAGTAGTGGCATACCAAAAGTGGACCACCCAGATTTGTCAATTGTGCCAAAGAAAAAGAATAAAATCCTTATATATAGTAATAACAACAATACATTAACATTATACACTATAAAAATTGCAATAAAATGACTTGATATAGGTGAAATCTTTTATTTATAGATTCTAGTCACATGAGATTTGCATTTTTTTTTTAACAGCCAATTTTTTATTAAAGGTGTATGCTAATTAGCGATCTTCATTTTAAGTTCTGTTTGGGGTATTTTGATACAAATCTTGATATTTTATGTTGAATAAATCTTTTTTTCTTTATCATCAAGTGCAACCAGAAAGAGCCTTAAATGGTGATGGAATATTTTCTGATAGTCCAGCAGTGCGATAATTATTATTCTCTGCCCTGTTACAGAGCCCAACTAATTCTTTTGAATATCATTTTTTTTCCTAACAGTACAATAAAATATTTATTATTTAAGTAATTAGAATGTTCATTAGTGTATCAGAAGTGGGCCATGTATATTACCACTGAATTTGATAAAAATAAAGCAAATCTAATTAAATAAAGACTTTACAAGATAACCCTTTATTAAAACATCACAAAACAGTCTATTTGAGAGAAAGTATGTGTTTCCAGTACTGGCTCCACCACTGGAGCATATTTAATAAAAACATTATACCACCCCTTCACTATCCAATAAATTATCAATATTATTTAATTTAAAGATAGTTTATAATTACATTCATTATATAAATATCAATAACAATTCATTTAAAAAAACAAATAGGAATGTATGCTAAAAAAATAGTTGAATGAAGAGTTACCTCTAAGGAAATCACAAGAATAAGTTAAAATGTTTCTCCCTCTCTAGAGACCAACTTCAGCAACAAACTTTCTAGCTCCTAAACTAAAACAAAATAAAGGCTGTGCTTTTTTGGTATTTGAAGGTTGATATGGGTTTCAGCCTCACCAGAGGCAGAGATCTCTTATTTCACTGGAATGTTGGAATTTCTTTGTTTTTCAACTTTAAAAATTCAAGTGTCTAATTACTGAGCAATCTCACCTAATTAAAAAAATTGGCAAGGCGTTTTTCCGCGATGTCTTTCATTTCCATAAATTTGTTTTCCATTTTAATATTTTTTTCAAAATTAATTTTAAACTGAATTCGTAAATAATATTCTTGTTGATCAAAAAATAAGAAGAACTGTTTCCAGAAGGAAGAATGCTAAAAGAAAATTTTAAAAAAGTAGACGATTTAACAATTTATATCGGGGACCAGCTATTGATTTATTTTCACGCTTTAAATTAATGAATCATTAAATAGCTAATTTAATTGTTAAAAATATTCATTAAAACCTTTCATTGACTTTAGGAATTGTTAAATAAAATTTAAAGTACCTATATAACAAATAATAATGTATGAAAACGGATGTTTTAAAAAATCGTCTGTCTAATTGATATTCCCATTTTTTTTTAACTTTCGAAAGGTTTTAGACTGAAAAGGAATTTGTGTATTAATATTTATACAATAGTAATTTTACATTGAAATATTAAAACATGAAAACATTTTAATCCGGGAGCAAAGCTTGTGGCAGACAATCTAACAGTTATAATTAACAAATTTAAATAAAAGATAACTATAAATTAATTATATATTATACCGTATGCAAGAAAGGAAATGCGGGTTGATGGGAACCTATAACTTTCTAAGTGATTTTGTTGTCAAAAAACTGGCCATGAGGTTTGTTATGATAAGAGATACCCCCCAATTGAAATTTTCTTTATCTTCAATCTTAACGAAGCTATGGGAAATGATAAATAGGAGGGGCAAAATATCGTCAGTTTATACGAGGCAATGCTAGCAGACAAAAGTCTTTTAGTATAAAAGTTGTTTCAAGTGTGATAATTGCTTAATTGAAATTTTTTTTTTTATCTTAGTCAAAATAGAGCTATGGGGAAATGATAAGTTGAGAGGGATTGAAAATGGCTTTTTTAGCTCATAACTTCTAAGAAATTGTGGCTATCAAAAAGTTTCAATAAAAGTTGTTTTGTTGTGATAAGGCAATACCCGTCTAATTTGGCTTTCTATCTTGAATCATAAGGGAATTATGGAATATGAAATTTCAACCCCCCACCATTTCCACCCCCTTTGAGCTGGTTAGCCCATCTGTGAACTCACGAGCCACCATCCCAGCAACGTCCGCCGCCAGTTAAAGTCTAATCACCACCTAGTTATCAGGTTTACAAAATAACACGGCCAAAGGCTATGTGCATATACTTTCAGCTAATAATAATAAGAAAAGGCCTTTAGTCCCTCTATTCTCATAAGTATTGGAGCTACAAGAAATGAAAGAGGGTGAAGAAACTGCAAATGACGAGAGCTTTCCAACAAGGCACATGCGTAGGTTAAAAACGTACTTTGGGTTAGGGGAAAGGAGGGGGAAGGCAGGGAAAATCACCTTTCAGCTCATAACTCTAAGCTATTTTTACCGAAAAGTTTAAATTCAAACATTGTTCAGTGATAAGGCAATAATTCGCTCCATCCTTGAATTTTCTTCTATTTTCATTTGTAAAGGAATTATGGGAAATGAAAATTTCCACCCCATTTCCTCCACCCCCTTTGAGAGCTGGATAGCCCATCTACGAACTCCGGACTGAGATTTCACTATCCTTACAACATACCTCCCAAGCTGGTTAAATTTACAACAAAATTACCCATATCGTTCACAAGATAACATGGGAAAAGGTGAGTACATATATATATATATATATATATAAACTTAACGAAGGGTGGTTTTGGGTTCTAGGGTCATGAAGACTGCAGAAATTCTTTCCGAAAGTCGTCATGAGAACTATTGCAATAGGTAGAGTTCCTATAAGGAATCTTACCTAAAATGAATGCGGAGCATCAAGGAAACCATCACGTGAAGACAACATTCCAAATGATGAATCTGAAATTCTGACCAAGCAACTCAAAAAATTCCATGGAAACGATTTTATTATAAGGCAAAGGAAAAATATGTAATCACTAAATAACTCAGGCTCTATTTGTCATATTTTATTTAATTAAATTAATTAAATATTTAATAAATACTTTTAAGTTTTTAAAATCCGCGTAGTATGTAAAAACGCGAAACGTTTGCCATGACGTAATTGATCTAGCTGATGGGTTGCCAATGAATCCAATACGCCTGATTCTCAGTGAACCATATTGGCGACGAAATCGCGCGTGTTCCAACCGATGCCAACCTAAAATTGATATAATAGCTAAATAATAAAATTGGATTGTAGATTTTTTGATTGACTCATGTAGACCATACAGAACTTACTCAACAAGGTATAATCATTTTGCTAAGATTTGAGGGTACATTTCAGCCTACTGTGGATTCCTTTAGTGTGGCTAATGCAAACTAAACTGTCAAGATAATTGATATCTGCTGTTTTTATTGGCAATAACTGTAACATTTTGATTCCTCCGAGTTGTACCCATGATGGTAAATTATTTATAATAATATAACAATGTTCAGATCTGGACTATGACTCATCTGCTGCAAGATTTGGCCCGGGACGTAGGTTATATACAAAATAATAAAATTGAATTATTGTAGTTTTTTTGATTGACCGCGAATACAACAGAACTTGCCTAACAAGGCATAATCATTTTCAGCAAGATTTGAGGTTAAGGCATTTCAGCCCACTGTGGATCTTATGTGGCCATCGCAAACAGCAATACGTGTAACTGAACGAAGTACGTCGATAGA